>CABHPQ010024803.1:10294-30806 GCA_902168405.1 Peromyscus aztecus | reverse complement strand
AGATTTTTTTTTTGTGTGTGTTAAACCATCCATGAATCTCTGGAATGAAGCCTACTTGATCATGGTGGATGATCTTTTTGATGTGTTCTTGGATTTGGTTTGCCAGTACTTTATTGAGTATTTTTACATCAATGTTCATTAGGGAAATTGATCTGTAATTATCTTGCTTTGCTGAATCTATGTGGTTTGGGTATCAGAGTAACTGTGGCCTCACATGGCAATGCTCTTTCTGTTTCTATTTTGTGGAATAATTTGAGGAGTATTGGTATTAGCTCTTCTTTGAAGGTCTGGTAGAATTCTGTGCTAAAGCCATCTGGTCCTGGGCTTCTTTGGTTGGGAGACTTTTAATAACTGCTTTTATTTCCTTAGGAGTTATAGGTCTATTTAGATTGTTTATCTGATCTTGATTTAACTTTGTTAAGTGTTATCTATCAAGAAAATTGTTCATTTCTTTTAGATTTTCCAATTTTATGGAGTACAGGTTTTTTGAAGTATGACCTAATGATTCTTTGGATTTCCTTGGTGTCTGTTGTTATATCCCCATTTCATTGCTGATTTTGTTAATTTTTTTTTTTTTTTTTTTTTTTTTTTTTTTTTTTTCTCTCTCTCTCTCTCTGCCTTTTGGTTAGTCTGGATAAGGGCTTGTCTATCTTGTTGATTTTCTCAAAGAACCAACTCTTCGTTTCACTGATCCTTTGTATTGTTCTCTTTATTTCTATTTTACTGATTTCAGCCCCCAGTTTATCTGCTGTGTACTCCTCTTGGGTGCGTCTGCTTTTATCGTTCTAGAGCTTTCAGGTCTGCTGTTAAATTGCTAGTATGAGATCTCTACAAATTCTTCATGAAGGTACTTGATTCTATGAACTTTACTCTTAGCACTGCTTTCATAGTGTCCCATAAGTTTGGGTATGTAGTACGTTCCTTTTTCATTGAATTCTATGAAGTCCTTAATTTCTTTATTTCTGCCTTAACCCAGTAGTTGTTCAGTTTCCATGAGTTTGTAGGCTTTCTGTCATGTCTGTTGTTGTTGATACCCAGCTTTAATCCAAGGTGGTCTGATAGGATACAGGAGGTTATTCTAACTTTTTTGTATCTGTTGAGACTTGCTTTGCTAATGAGTATGTGATCAGTTTTGGAGAATGTTCCTTGAGGTGCTGCGAATAAGGTATATTCTTTTGTGTTTGGGAGAAATGTTCTGTAGATATCTCTTAAGTCCATTTGATTCATAACATCTGTTGGATCCATTATTTCTCTTTAGTTTTTGTCTGGATGACCTGCCCATTGATAAGAGTGGAGTAATGAAGTCTCTCACTATTAATGTGTGATTTTTGATGTGTGATTTAAGCTTTAGTATTATTTCTTTTACAAATGTGGGTGATCTTACATTTGGGTCATAGATGTTAAGATTTGAAACATCATCTTGGTGGATTTTTCGTTTGATGGGTATGAAATATCCTTCTCCTCTGTCTTTTTTGATTAATTTTGTTTTGAAGTCTATTTGTTAGATATTAGAATAGATACACCAGCTTGCTTCTTGGGTCCATTTGCTTGGAAAGTTTTTTTCTAAGCCTTTACTCTGAAGTAATGACTATCTTTGATGTTGAGATATGTTTCTTTTATGCAACAGAAGGATAGATCCTGTTTCACTTCCATTCTATTAGCCTGTGTCTTTTTATTGGGGAATTGAGTCCATTGCTACTGAGTGATATAATGACCAACGATTGTTAATTCCTATTGTTTTGTTGTTGTTGGTGGTGCTATTTGTGTGTGTGTGTGTGTGTGTGTGTGTGTGTCTGTCTGTCTGTCTGTCTGTCTGTCTGTATTTTTCCCTTCTTTGGGTTTTGCTGGCATGAGATTATTGCCCGTGTTTTCGTGGGTGTAGTTAACCTCCTTGGGATGGAGTTTTCCTTCTGGTACCTTCTGTATGGCTAGGTTTCTGGATAGATACTGTTTAAGTTTGACTTTGTTATGAAATATCTTGTTTTCTCCATCTATGGTGATTGATAGTTTTTCTAGATATAGTAGTCAGGCTGATATCTATGGTCTTTTAGAGTCTGTAAGAGTTCTGTCCAAGCCAATCTGGCTTTTAGTGTCTCTATTGAGAAGTTAGGTGTAATTCTAATAGGTCTGCCTTCATACTTTACTTGGTATTTTTCCCTTGAAGCTTTTAACATTCTTTCTTTGTTCTGTATGTTTAGTGTTTTGATTATTATGTAGTGAGGGGACTTTTTTTCTGGTCTAATCTATTTGGTGTTCTGTAAGCTTATTGTACCTTTATAGACATGTCCTTCTTTAGGTTAGGGAAATTTTCTTCTATGATTTTGTTAAACATATTTTCTGGGCTTTTGAACTGGTATTCTTCTCCTTCTATTCCTATTATTCTTAGGTTTGATCTTTTCATACTGTCCCAGATTTCCTAGATGTTTTCTGTTACAAATTTTTTAGATTTAGCATTTTCTTTGACGTCTATTGTATCTTCAATGACTGAGATTCTCTCTTCTATCTCTTGTATTCTGTAGTTCCTGTTCACTTAGTAGGATTTTCCATTTCCAGAATTCCTCAATTTGTGTTTTCTGTATTGCTTCTGTTTCAATATTCAGGTTTTGAACACTTTTCTTCACTCGTTTGTTAGTTTTTTTTTTTCTTGCTTTTCTTGGCATTCTTTAAGGGATTTATTGATTTCTTCCAGTTTGTTGTTTGTCTTTTCCTTGATTTCTTTAAGGGACTTTTTACAAAGTTTTTCTCTTTAAGGACCCTTATCATCTTCATAAAGTTGGTTTTAAGGTTGTTTTCTTGTGCTTCAGCTACCTTGGAATATTCAGGTCTTGCTGTTGTAGGATAGCTGGGCTCTGGTGGTGTCATATTGTCCTGGCTGTTGTTGGTTGTGTTCTTATACTGGTGCTTAGGCAACTGGGTCTGGGATTATAGGTCTACGTGCTGATTTCTGAGTTTCTTTGTTGGATGGGTGTTTTGTCCCTTGGTTTCTGTTTCCTCTTTGGTCTTTTGGTCTCTGTGGCCTGGATTTCTGGCAGCTGCCATGACCTCTGATCCAGTAAGGAGTCTTTGTCCAAGTTAGGGGCTGGGCTTCTGCAGGCTAACTTGGATTTTGGTGCAGCAGGGGGTTTCTGCCCGACTTGTAGAGGTGATATATGGTAATGAGGAAGTGAGTGAGGATTAGGGGCACTGAGTGAGTGGAGGAAGTCCACTGATGGGCTGCCTATCTGTGGTTCTGGTGGCAGGTGTGGTCTCTGATCCAGCAGGGAGTCTCTGCCTGAGTTCGCCTAACCGTTTTGCTGGTTTACTTGGCTTGCACCAGTTCTTCTGACTGGTGTGGCCTGCACCTTTTCTTCTTCTGACTGGCATGGACCATACCTGCTCTTCTAACTAGCATGGCCTGCACCAGTTCTTCTCACTAGCATGGCCTACACCTGAGCAGGGGAAGTTTACTGGAGTTGGTGGCAGGGACCCAGCCGTGGGAATGGTGTGGAATGTTTCTTTGGGATCCAAATCCAGGGTGTGGGGGCACTTCAACTGACATGTGGATCACTTACCTGTTCTTCTGACAGGTGTGGCCTGTACCTTGTGTGTTAAATCTTATGAACAGGGCCTGGTACACAGAAACAAGTACTTTAGAAATTTGGATTGACTACTGGAGTTTCTTGTGTGGTCACCCATCCTATGCTTTTGACTTTGAAAGTTTCCCATACTCTGTCCCCATTTTTGATTTCTTCTATTTAAGGGTAAACACACACTTTTGTCTTTGTGCATCTGACAGGAAATAATGAAATATGACAAAAATTCCCTGAGAATAAAAAATACACCATGCTTCTGCAAGTGAAAAAGGTCTTAGTAACTATAGTCAAACTCTCCAATCCATGTAAGAGTCTCAAATTACTATGCTTAGTGAAAAAAGAAGTAATGCCCCATCTACATGTCAGATGTGCATTTCACAAGGTGAATCATTCAGTATCCTATCTGGGGGACTTTGTTGGGTTCATTAATTCCCTTATATCACTAAGGAAAGGAAAAACAGGAGAACAACAGAGAGATGAGAAGAATCAGTGGTGCAGCAAGTTCTTTTTAGCAGCATTTGGGTAAATTTCCTCCTTAGGCGAATGCAAATGCATCTACACTTTAGTTAACTTCCTTCCTCTGCTGCTTTTTTTCTGATGGGAGCTAAACAATCTCACCTGAAACTCAAGAGCTTCTACTCATTTTGTTTTTCATTTTTCTTGCACAATCTATGTGACTGAAGTGATCCAGTCAGAGGGTCCCCCACCTTTTTTTTTTAAAGAAGTGCTTATTGACTTCCTGCTTTGACCACTACTGTGTCAAAGCTTTTGATGTTTATGACAACTTTCAAAATGCTATATCCCTGTCTTATGAATCTGTGATTTGAATATGTCCCCCAAATTCTGTGCATTGGGAAGTAATTAGGATTAAAAATGTCTGTCAGTGAGTAGCCTTCATGATGAACTGATGGCTTTGAAGGAAGGGGGAGAAACCTGAACTGACAATTATCCCTTGTACTCACCAAGTGGTACTTTCTGCCATGCTATGATATAGCCTGAAGGTCTGTACCAGTTGCTGACATCACATTCTTAGACTTCTGTGCCACCAGAACTTTGACCCAAATAAGTCCTGAGTCTTTATACGTTACCCGTCTTATGATGTTCACAAACAAGGTATGGACCAATAGTAAGAAGCTTATAAATTTCTACAAGTTTCTTTCATTTATTTCTTTTTACATTGATAATATTAATTAAATTATTCAATCATACATATCATTTCTTAAAGGACATTTGCTTGAATTTGCTACTGTATTTGAACATTTCACAATATATGCAATGTTTTATGATCATAGTCACCCAATTACCCTTTTGTCCTTGCTGAACCACCTTTTCCCCTCAACTCTTCCCTATACTTTTACAATATTTATTATTATTATTATTATTATTATTATTATTGTTGTTGTTGTTGTTGATCTGAGACAGGCTTTTTTGTGTATATGTGTGTAACAGCTGTGGTGTCCTGGAACTCACAGAGACCAGGCTGGCCTCTAACTCACAGAGATCCACCTACCTCTGCTTCCTGAGTGCTGGCATTAAAGGCGTGTGTCATCTCCCCCCCAATTATTCATTTTTAACCCCATGCTTGTATAAGTATGGATGGGAGTTATTTATTACATCAGGGAAAACTTACCAGTGGATAAACCACTGAACAAATGACATCCCCTAGCAACCAAAAAACTGGCAGTAGATCCTTAAGAAGAGGTGGATCCTAATGAAGCCCTCACCAATCCATGGTGGAATGTTGAAATGCCCAATCTTGTGCAAGTCTTGTGCAGGTAACCAAAGCAGCTGTGTGCTAATGATTACAATGATCATGCCACTCTTTTCCATCCTTTTGTTCTTAATGCTTTCTATCCCCTCTTCTACAATGTTCCACGAGCCTTGCAGGGAGTTACAAAGTTGTCCTTTTTTTAGGGCAAACACTCACTTATCATCTCTTCTCAGTACCTTGACCAATTGTGAGTTTCTGCATTAGTAGCTAACTGCTGCAAAGAAACGTTTTTTTTTTTTGTTTTTGTTTGTTTTTTTTTTTTCTGACCAAGGTTGAAAGTAGGACTACTCTGTGGGTATATACATAAATATTTAGGAGATAGTTTAAAAATATGTCCCTTTAACAAGACAACAGTAGTAAGCTATCCACTAGGGGTTATGATATCCCTAGCCATGGACACTTGACCAGGCTCATAATAACAGACATGAATTATCTCTTGTGAAGCTGGCCTCAAATCCAATGAGAAATTGTTTGGTTAACCTTGTAACCATCAAGCTGTTATTGTACTAAAGGGAACATTTGCCTTTAAAATCATTATTATAGCTCTCAGAATTCACAGCTAGGTAAGATTATTGATTACTTTTGTGTCTCAGCAGCCTGCACAAAACCTTTTGGTACTATGAAGTTTATCTGGTAAGGAAGAAATTTGCAACTCAGTTCTTATCTATGCCTGGTAGCCAAAGTGTGCAATGTTTTCAGCAATAGAGGCTTACTATCAAGTTATTGTGGGCAACCAAGAGCAATGGCAGGAAGCTGTAGTGTATGGAAGACCTCTGGGGACTGACTAATAAGTAACTTATAAGTGCCTACATGTGGCACTAAGAATATCATTTAATAGTCCATGTCTTCTGGGGGAAGCATTGTGTACCCATGTAGGGTGCTTCTACTCAAGCTCCTTCTTTAAAAAAAGATTTTGTAGCTACCTATTCTTCTTTGGGGAATTCTCTGCTCAGTTCCATAGCCCATTTTTGACTGGGTTGGTTGTTTCCTTGATATTTAGTTTTTGGGTTCTCTGTATATTCTTGATAATAATCCTCTACCAAATATCTTCTTTCTCTTATCATGTAGGGTAACTCTTCCACTCCGCTGACAGTTTCTTTTATTGTACAGAGCTCTATAATTTCATGAAGTCTCATTTATCAGTTGTTATCCTTAATTCCCAAGAGCCTGGAGAAATTTTGAAAGTTCTTACCTATGTCTGTATTATGATGCACACTTTCTACTTTTTCTTCTAGCTGTTTTAGAGGAGAAACTGAATTTCAATATTACTTTGAAGTATTTAAGACAACATTTGTGCTTTATTTTTGTGGTGGTATTTTCTACCTGTGAAGTCTCTTCTGCTCCCACAGAACAAATAAGCAGTTGCATCATGTACCTATTTTCCAAAAATGGGAATACCTTCATTGCTATTTTTAGTATAGGACAAATGCATGCTCAGTACTAAAATAAACAGACACAGAAATGCATGGGATAAACACTATCAACATTTTGGTGTATAGCCTTCTAAGACTGTATATGTTCTCATTACTTCATTTGAAGAATCCAAAAATATCAGTCTGTACCTAATCAAGGATGATCTGACTGACATAAACACTGTGGAGATATTAATTTATTTGCTGTTTATTCATCTCCCTTGCAGGCTGAGCAAAGAGTCTGCCAAGACAGAAGAACTGTTTTAAAAGACTAGGTACAAGCCTACCTTGTATGCCATCAGAGCATCGCATTCTGGGTGGATGCTGATCCTATTTATACATTTTTTTCATATCCTGCTTTGATGGTTAACCTTCACTGTGTGTTTTACTGTATTGAGAATCATCTAAGATACACATCTTTGGGCATGTTTGTAAAGGCATTTGCAGGGAGCTTTAATTAGTATTGAAAAGCCATTTTAAATGTAGATGGCACCATATTGCATGCTGGAGTTCCAGATTGAATACTAAGCAATGGCATTCATCTCTCTGTGTTGCTTGCCTGTGGATACAATGTGACAAGATCCCTCATGCTCCAACAACTATGTCTTCATACCATAAAAGAGTGTATCCCATTATTATAATTATTATCTTTTTAAACAGGGTCCCACTCTATTGCCCATGCTGGTCTCGAACTTATTATAGGGCCTTGAACTTACTATATGGCTGAGAATGCCCTTGAACTTCAGCCTCCCCTTTCTCTACCTCTCAGGTACTAGGAACACAGGTGAGTACCATAGTACCTGACTTGTATCTCCTTTCCAACTAGGAACCAAAAGGAATTCTATGTCTTTATATTGCTTTGTATGTGCTATTTTGTCACAGCAAAATAAAATAACTAATATTCTACTCTTCCAAATGCTTTGAAAAAACACTCAGAGCTTCTAACATAGCAGTAGATCAGGAGGAAAGGAGTTGTACACTGTACACAAGGCATGGTATCTTTGTTACCTGGAATATCAGTCCAATTGTCTTTAGTATCAGTAATTCTTAACTCTCTGTATGGGAACTGTAATATTAGTAGATAGTATTTCTATGGACCCCTAGTATGAAAAGATGAACGTTAGAGCCTTGAGTCTGAAGGAATAATATAGCATCCACATATTAGCAAATGTATAACTCATTTACAGTATACCAGAGTTCTGGGAAAGAATGATTTGAAAACCTTTTTGGTTAACAGAATCCTCCTAAATACACCCCATTTAGTTCTCTGAGTTACATCTCTTTTTATTTATCCTGGTTCCAACTTGCACCTGGCATCTTATGGTTGTCCTTTTAAATAAGAACTGCCCAAAAGGTTATAATTAAAGTTCTTTCTGCAATGCCTTTCCTTTACAAAAGAAGAGAAGATAGGTTACAGACCATCAAATAAGGCTAGGAAATCTCTTTTTCCTGTATGGAGATAGCATTCCGTTGTATCAGGTATGGAAGTACCTGATGCTAAAAATATTTTTGAAGCACTGTTCATTGGTTGTTTCAGTTTTAGCAGTAAACAATAATGGGAGCTCATCAAAGGTCTAAAAGGCTGGCTAGCATGTTCACAAAGACTCTAATCATTTCCATGTGTCCTCACCTTAGTCTTACTGCCTGTCAGTTGTACGACCAAGTTTCTTAAGCATTGTCAAACATTGGTTTTCTCATCACTAAAATGAGTAGTAGTAAGATTTTTGAAGTATAGGAGAATGAAACAGCCTGCTCTCAAGAGACCTGGAAGGGAAACAGGGTTCTTTTAGAGCGATAATTCAGTTAATCAAAGAGTTATTGTGGGAAGTGGTTTTAAGTATTTCGGAGAGTTTGCTTGTCTTAGAACGGAGATTACATAGCAGCACAGTGGAAAATTTGGATAGATATTCCAGGGAGAAGAAATGAAGAACTATCTTAAGAGTATGAGGAGATTGGGACTATGTGGACATACTTAGATGTTTTGGGTACTTCCTCCATTGTTGAGTACATCTCTTTCTCACATAAATCATATATTATATCTCCTACTTGTAATCACACAGACCATGCATGTATTAGGTATTCAATAACTATTTAGGTGATACAAACTTTCATCCAATCGCAGCATGAGGAGTCTTGGCAAAAGTATACAGATATTTAAATGAGTTGCTTTTCTTTCATTTTATTTCTTATATTATCTTGTTTCTGCAAAGAACTCTCAGAGAATTAGTAAAAAAACAATTCATTTCTTTCAATAATCAGTTATCCTTTCCATGGATTAATGATTTATCCTTAATTAGAGGTTCTAGGACATAGGGTCTGGGATAGCAAGCAAATTCAACAATCTGACATTTCTTGAGATTCTAGGAAGCTCCCCACACCATTGAGTGTGTGAACAGTCATGTACCAGATCTCTATCTGAATTTGCATATATTGGCTGACAGTTGTATAGCTTCCACAGGTAGAACCCATGTAGGCTTCTATTTCTCTAGTTGTTAATGAAATCTATGAAGAGCTGGATAATGTATCTTTTAGGCATTGCAAGTCATTAGTTTTCTCAGTTTCAACTATTCAACTCTGTCTTTGTCATGCAAAAGTAGCCATAGAAAATATATAGGTGAATAGAAGCAGCTAAGTGCTCCCTTCCTTAGACCTTTATACAAGTAAGCAGAAGACAAGATTTGGCCAGCAGGGCTGCAATTTCCTAACCCCTGGTCTGTAGTGCCCCATGAGTTTGATACACATTCATTTAGTGACCCTTACATGTCTATTTCATAATATAGGGCTGTCATTCTTTATAGAATGGAAGGCAGGGAATTGATTCTTTTCATGCATGAGCATACGTCTGCCATTCCCTTCATTAGTTAGTGAGTTGTATTCAATTATTTTTTCCTTGATGAATTCTTGAAACCTCTTGACTTTGGAACCTCTGGCAAAATGGTCATCAAATTTCCTTTTTTAAATAAGCTTGATCTCTATTTGACACCCGATATTTTAGCTTGCTTTTCTCTCCTGCCTTTCTATATGTGAATGATGTCCTTCTTGAAAAGTATCTTTTGCATACCATTTAACTAAGCTTTCCTTAGCAAGCATAATGCAGTATAGACTATGTAGTATTTAGAGTCAGGAAAAAGGACCAAGCACAAGCTAATCCCCTCTCATGAGCGAGGGTCTCTTCCTGGCTTCTAGATTAGCTATCATGTTATACCAAAAAGTTATCTTTTACATGTAATATGTAATCTTGGATTAGACCTGGAAACAGTGAAAGTAAAATTAGTGTAAAAACTAGTGAAATTTCATAGCTTAGGTAATAGGACTGCACCAGTGTTAATTTCTTTATCTTTAATGATTGCCAACACTAGGGGAAAGTGAGTGAGAAGCACAGAGATGCTTTCCATGCAGTCTTTGTAACTTTTCTGTGACTCTAAAGTTTTCCCAAAATATTTAGTTTTATCTATTAAATAAAAGCCTGTATGGGCCCTGGAAAGATGACTCACTGGACAATATGCTTGCTGGGTAAGTTTAAGGATCTGGGTTTGAATCCTTAGCCTCCACAGAAATGCTGAGGCTGGCAATGAATCCCTATAACCCCCATGCTGGAGGAAGGCTATGTGTGAAGACAAGCAAATCTCTAGACCTCACTGGACCGTCAGTCTAGGTGAACTGTTGAGCTACCAGTTCAGTGAGAGACCCTGTCTCAAAAATGAAGTGAAGAGGAACTGAGGAAGGTGATTGGTGTTGACCTCTGGCCTCCACACACATAAACACACATGCACATGCACACACATGTGTGTATATATGTATTAAACCATATATACACATGGTAAACACAAATACACAGATGAACACACACACATACACACACACACACACACACACACACACACACACACACACACTCGTCCTCTTAGTCTTCTACCCTTAAGCCTCCCGTTTAATTGTCAGAGGTCATAGAGATGTGGTGATACTTTATTTGTGCTGAAATGTGATATTTTATTTGTATGTTAATAAATAAAGTTTGCCTGGAGATCAGAGTTCAGTGAGCCATAAACAGAAGTCAGGCGGTGGTAGCCCATGTCCTTAATCCAATCACATGGCAGGCAGAGTCTCTGTGTGGTCAAGCACACAGCCAAGCATGGTGACACAAGTCTTTAATCCCAGTACCAACCATAGAGACCTGGAGGTCTGTATAGACAGGTAGTGATGAGGAAGTCATGTGGCTGGGCTTAGAGCCAATGAGAAGGCAGAACAGGAAGGCAATAAAAGCACAGGTCAGACAGGAGGAAACTCTCTCTCTGTGGAAGCTACTGCATGGTGGTAAGCTAAGGCTAGTCATGGCTATTTGCTCAGATCTCTTTGGCTATTTCCTCTGTATTTGGCTCTGTGTGTTTCTTATTTAATAAGACTGTTTAGAAATTCGTCTATAGTAGAGAGCTACTCTCTCTTCATCTCATCTCTTAGAGTTCATCCAACTTGTAACTCTCTCCACTCCTACATTGCTTCCTTAGAATCATATAGCTTTTGTTCGGCACATGTCTCAAGCAGACAGCAGTTCAGTTCTTGCTGAGTTTCTCTCATTTGACTGCACACACTTTTAGATAATTGAACTGTAACACAGAGTGAGCAAAGAGAGTGTGAAGAGTCTCTTGAATTGTCAATGGGAAAAAGACTGTTCTTGGTATGTTCTTTGCATAGAGTATATAATTACGGCAATTGTCAAGGAAAAGGCAATGGCTTAGATTGAATACTCTTGGAAACCAAGTCCTAGCGCTTAACTATTTCCTTTTTCATATACCCTATCTACTCTCGAGGTGAGATAGTGGGGCAGAATATCTTGTAAGGGAGTAACAAAGTGCCCAGTTTCTAGTGTCCTCTAATTAATATAGAGCTGAAGTTTTCATTTCTGGGAGTTAGTCTTTGAGGCTAGTAAAATGCTACTGTGACCTATGACAGAGAATAACTCTAGTAAGGCTACAAAGCCTGGATGAAGGGTATAAATCTTGTGGTAGGTGGTGAACAGCAACATTTCAGATTCCTATGATAAGATCAAAAGCATCAGATGTGAGTGGTCTGCCTGCGGTATCTGTTATGCTGTTGATTGCTAGTGTCATTTCAGCTGATCTGACTGGGTAGAGGGATGTTCTCTTTCTCCCTCACCATTCCATGTGCATACCTCCTGAAGCTGCATGCTTAGTTGAAGAGGACAGCCTTCTCAGATAGTGGAGGGCCTCTCTGTAGTCAGCGGTATATGCATACCCTGCTAGAGCATCTAAAAGAGCTTTCAAAATCAAAAACATTTTACTCATTCAAATATAGTAACATAAGAAGATAAATTCAGGAAGAAAAAAATAAAATAGATGTTGTTTTGAGGGTGGGCCCATTGTTTGCAAAAGTCTTTGGAAGTGACTATTTTTCTTACTGGGTAATATATGGGTCCAGTTCACTAATCAGAATCTTGTGTTAGGTACTGGCAAATAAGACAGAGGGAAGGGAGGATTAGGTTAGGACTATAGATCTCACAGGGTCAGATACAGTAAAATGGCTAAACAGATGTTGTTCATTCATTTATTCAACATACTCTTGAGGGCTTACCTATGTGCAAAGCACTATTACAGGTACTAATATAGTTCAGACTTGTCTGAACAAGACAGACAAAAGCAGCCATCATCAACATGTGGTATAAAGATGATAGATAAATATGTAATATATTAAGATGCTCTGAAATAAAGCAATCCAGGATAGCAGAACTGATAGAGATGTTGATTGGGTGGTATTACTATTTCAGAGCTAGTTAATGTGAGTTTAGAGACTGAAAATTCCTTCATAACAGAAAACTAACAATCTAACAAACTAACAAAGCTGCAATGATAAAGACAAATGCTACTGTAGGGTAGATGCATACTCTCTTTTCTCTTCAATATGGATCATAATAACTTACAAGACTTGACATTTGAAACTTCTTTCTATATACCAGATATGTCTTATCCTTATGATATTTTGTGTGACACACCTCCCTTATCTTTTTCTAATACAGTATAATATGAATCTAGGAGATAGGTTGGAATAAAGCCAAAACATGCAGGGAATTTCAAGGCAAACTGGAAAACATGAAAATTTGGGTTGAAGTTCTGATTTTCAACATCTATGAGGAATTCTTAAAAGCCAAAGAGCCACCAGAATAAAGAGTTGAGTGAGGAGAAACCATAATCTGAAAGAAAATCTATTTTCAATTAAAATAAAACTTAAAAAGGATATAATGATGCTTTCTTTTCATAGTACCTGACACAAACCCATTCTTAATAGAATTTGAATGAACCCATTAATTGAATGAGCACATGTGTCACAAGGAAAGGAACAACTATAAATAACAAAGAAATGAAAAATGGATTCTCATGATGTGACTTTTATTCCAAACACAAAGCTCGCTTCGTATTTTTCATCTTTTGAACTACTATCATTTATTAGCAATTAATTAAGCTCTTTTTCCCATTGGGGGAAAAAACTATCCCAATGAAATGATATTATTTCATTTCTCTTAAAGACCTACCTTCCTTATTGACTTTGTGCCAAAGCAATGTGATGTCATTCCATCCACACACTTTCAGGACATAACTCTTCCCAGTGCTAACAACAATCTTTTTAGAATTGCCTCATTCTCTTTAAAAATAAGAAGAAAACATTTACCCTCAATTTTTCAGTTAGACATAGAACCTTCAGGATAGTAGACAAAATCTGAAGCTGTTATCATAGTTATTTGAGATAACTGTCTGATACCTAAAATATTTATTTGGTTTCAAATTCTAACTCAATATAATATATAATAAAATATATTCAGATCAAGTTACAAAAATGGATCATTGAACAAAAAAAACATTTTATTTTACTCAAATCCAATATGTCAAGAAAAGAAGAAAATCTGAATGCAGACTCCATAAAATAGGATCTCTAGTTCCTTTGGTCTCACTTTTTTTTCTCAAGAAAATAGAGCAAATCAATTCTACTTCATGTTTTTCTTCCTGACCAAGGCAGAAAGGATTCATCATTCTCTGGGCAGAAGGTCATGTGGTTTGCTTGAATCATGCTTTGCTTTCAAATTCTTCTATTTGATAAAACTCACCCTGGAGAATTTTTGGATGAAGAGATCATCTCTCCAAATTGAATGTGTTTGTCTTTTTATTGTAACTCAAGAATTCACATTAGATCTGGGCAAGAGAAATGGCTTATAAGTCATAACGACTTCAAGAACTGCTTATGAACATGTCAACTGTCTCCTCCATGCCTTGCTTCTTTTATGATCATGTAAACTATCCCTTCCATATCTTGATTCTCTTCAGAAATTCAGCAAAAGCATCTTAATGTCAGCTTAACCTCCCCCCCCCCCCCCCCCCCCCCCCCCAGCAAAAACTCAATCACCTGAGATTCTCAGGTTCTTTCTTGACTGAGCTGAAAATTGGACTGGTCTTAATTTAATAGGCTGCTTGCTAAAGAATGCTCTAAGAGGAGTTTTAGAGATCATTCAGTCCAATTGTTTCATCTTATAAAGATGAAATGAGGGTCAGATAAAAGAAGCTGCATAGAGAGTTATATAGAAAATCAGTAGTAGAACAAGGATTGTGAGACATGTTTCTTGAGTCACATTCTGGTGCACTTTATACCATCTCTCCATTGATTCTTAGTGCTGAAATCAACTTCTACATGGCTATGCTATTCCAGGTTAGTTTCTCTGTTGTAAAATTAGCATCTGTTGTATCGCACTTTTGTTTCGCCTTTACTGAATTCAGACAAGTGAGCCTCTTCCTTCTTCATCAGCTATTTTATTAATGATATATAATCTTTTGGATATTCTAGGATCAATAAGCATGCAAATAAATTCAGCATCATATTCTGGCTCCTATCTGATATTGTTGTGTTATCAAATATTGTATTTCTTGCAGTACATATTTGCTTTCCTATGTACAATTATAAACTAATGTTTCACAGGCAGATAGTTAAATCATACACACACTCTTATGCTAAACTGCTTGAGTTCAAAACTATGTTTCCTGTGCATATTATTTGACTTTTGACAATTGACCTAATCTTTCTGTGTCTTTGTTGTCTCATCTTTAAGATAGGGATAGTAATGATACTTACCTATGTCTCAACTAAAATTTCCTCAGACAAGTAGAACCACTACAGACAACAGAGAATAAAGCATTTTAATAAGATGGTTTAGCCATTGTGCAATTGCAGGACCGAGTTAGTTTCTATAAGTTTCTGTTGTAGAATATTATTTTAACTAGGCAAAGATGTGTTACAATTTTTTCTGTTGGTTTTTCAAGACATGGTTTCTCTGTGTAACAGTCCTGGCTGTCCTGGATCTCACTTTGCAGACCAGGCTGGCCTCGCACTCACTGAGATCCACCTGCCTCTGCTTCCCAAGTGCTGGGATTAAAGGTGTGTGCCACCACTGCCCGGCTTGTGTTACATTTTTTATGCTGCAGAATATTACTTTGACTGTGTAAAGGTGTGATACTTTTGTTTCTGCTGCTTTTGTTTGATTATGAAAAGTTGTGTTGCATTTGTTTCACCTTGCCTCCTGCCTGAGGCTCCTGATTGGTCTAATAAAGGGCTGAATGGCCAATAGCTAAGCAGGGGAAAGGATAGGCGGGGCTGGCAGGCAGAGAGAATAAATAGGAGGAGGAAAACTCTAAGCTCACGAGAAGGAAGAATGAGAAAAAAAAAGGAGGAGAGAATGAGGGACATGCCTGGGGCAAGAAGTCAGGCAGACACCAGCCAGACACAGAGAAGCAGTAGAAGTAAGAGGTACAGAAGAAAGGTTCTAAGCCCCGAGGCAAAAGTAGATAAAGAGAAACAGGTTAATTTATGTTAAAAGGGCCTAGCCAGAAACCTGCCTAAGCTGTGCCAAGCATTCAAATCTAATAAGTCTCTGTGTCATGTTTTGAGAGCTGGTTGGTGGCCCGAAAGCAAAAGGCTGCTACAAGTTTCATTTTGGCATTGGGTGTTAAGCTCAAGGTCAGCAGGTGGAGTGAAAGGGGACAGACACAAACTGGAAGTATAGAAGATTAAACTGGATCCTAGGAGGATGCCTGGAATTTGTGTCCATCGTTCATCGCCTCCAGCTTTAATGATGTAGGAGGCATGAAGGAATAGCTAGCTTCCTTCGGTACAGAGCTTTACACTCACCTGATCCTGGATTTAGAGAAGCTGAAGGAGCTAAAGTCTTCACCTTCTTTTCAATGATAATGGGATGGGTCATCAAATTAAGTAATCACAATTATTACATGAAATGGCAATTTGTCCCACAATGTCCTTTAGGGTATTAAAAATGGATTCTCTCGTTTTTAATCATTCAAATTTTAAGTTAATTTCTCTTGTGGACAGGTCTGACTTGGCACAATATAGGGGAAGATTTGGGGAGCATGCTATAGATTGTAACTAATTTAGCATAAAATGATTGAAGAGTAGTATCAAATAGAAGTATCTACTTGTACTGAATAACTTGTGTTTGTCCCTCTAGACTTAGTCCTTGCCCTTTGGAATTCTGTTGGACAACCAGGATGTGTCAATTCAGCTATTTTTGGCTTTCAACATCCTGGATGGGTACAGCCAATTTGAAACAATGATAACAGAGGAGAAAAGATAGAGTTCTGAGTACTTATTCTTTATAGTTTATCCTTGGTTGTTAGTAGCTGAATTACTCCACCGAAGGCCACAAGTAGGAGAGTGTGATGATTCATTTTGATTGTCAACTTGACTGGCCTAAGAAATGCTTAGAACACCAGTGAAGTACACATTTGAGTCTGTCTGTGAGGTCCTTTCTAGAAAGGATTAATTGAGGTGGAAAGCCTTACTCTGAAAGTAGGTGGCACCATCCCATGAGCTGAGGTCTCTCACTGAAGTATAAAGGGGTTAGGAGAAGGCCTGAGAAACATAGCTGCTATCCTTTCTCTGCTTCTTGGTTGATATCATTGACCTGGCTGCTCTGTCACCATCCATTTGTCATCATCTATTCCTCTGAACCATGAGCCACAATAAACCCTTCCTCCATTAAATTGCTTTTCAAGCATTTGTTTGCAACAATGACAATATTAATGCATGCATGGAGAGTCCATATAACTGATCTATTTAGTCTGGGGTGGCAAATGTCTGGAAACTTTACCATTTTTTTTGTTGTTTTATCTCAATCCTTCCCAGATAAATTAAAAATCCCATTATTTAAACTTTTCTTACTTATTCTTTTTGAGTGGGACTTCTATGTCCACCTATAAATCTGATAGAAACATCATCAGTATAATGCAGTATTCTCAATAATGTCTTAGAGTTTCAAAGTAATGTCAGTGAGAGACTCCAACTGAAAGATAACACTCAAGGTTTGTTATGGGGTGGTATTTTGGTTCTAAGTCATGTAGTAAATGTCCCATCCATTGTGGGAGATGCCTTGTGACAGTGCCTCACTTTCTGAATAGGGAATGCCTGGCTAGATCTAGGCAGACTGGCAAGAAGAACCTTAATTCTTATTAGGAAGCTGAGGTGAATCTCTGTCAATCTGAGTTAGTGAAGAGACATGCCACTGGGATATGAAACCAGCTGTTACACTAGGCTTCATGAGTACCATGCACAAGGAAGATCAGCTGACACATACAGTCTCTGGAGACTAGAAAACTGACATCCGACTCCAGTGATGGTTAGATGTTATAGGACAGTTGGACAGTCCTGATCATGGAAGTGAATGGCTTCAATGGTAAGTGATATGAAAGAGTATGGGTGAAGCCAGTTGTGGAAAGCATAGGAACTAATGTAGTTTTGACATGTTCAACGCACTTAACCTCTGGCAAGTCATCTGTAATAATAAGTTAAAAATGTCCTTGCCATTAATATGGGGAGAAGTTCATTGTTAGGATAATGGTAAAAGGATGCTAACAATCTGTTTGTTGAGTGTCTACTAGGTGCCAGGTACATAACCTACTCTTTGTACACAACATCATATTTCTTTAGCAATCTTTATAGTATTTATTATTATTATTATCATTATTATTATTATAACGTTGCTCATAAGGTAGTTGAGGTGGAACGAATATTCAAAAACTGTCAAAGGTGCTTTAGCTATAGTTGAACAGTACTGAATGACTCTGTGTTCATAATCACTGACCAACTCCATTACCTAATCTGTTGTATTCTTCTCAGCTCCAGCCTGTGTATGACCTTTTGTCTTGTAGTTGACATTGTCCCCTCAGCAACATTATAAAGGTTTTACCAGTCTTATTCATGAGTAACAAAACACAGTCTTCATTCTCAGGGAGATGCTGGGCACTTTGCCAAAATAATGGCCCTGACAGGAACCATCTTCCAATCCTTCTGCATTTAGACAATAGATGATGAAAAAAGAGAGCCTGAAAACTTTAAATCTGACTTTGGAGTTGCCCTCTACATATTCCCCGAGGAGGTCTTAGAATGAGTCATTGGCTTTCCTGACTGCATTTAGTGATCCTTAGAGAGAAAATGTTCCTTAGTCTTGGCATTGAACTTTCACAGCACTCCACTTCCAGTGACCCCAATGCCTTGGGAAGATACCTCTGCTCTGGGCATAAAAAATGTGTTCTTCAAATAACAGCAAGAAGAGCAACATGAAAACTAAACAATAAAACCTGAGCTAGCTGCCTTTATTGTGATACATTAAACCATGTCTGTATTTTTTATATACTCTTAGTTTTAAGTAAATGTCTAAGTTGGGAAGGCTTTTAAGGATATAGTTCATTCTTCATAGCTTCAAATGACAAAAAGTTTCATCAAGTAGAAAAGACATCTTCAGACTCTTTTATTGCCAGAGTCTTTTCACTATTAATTCATGTGTTTTATAGCTAGTGTATAAGCTCCTGAAGACAAGAACTTGTCCTGCATTTCTTTTGTATGCCTATGAAATTCTTAGGGGTGCTTGGCATGCAGTGTATTGTCTATGAAAATGCAAAATAGATCTACCATATGAGTCAGCTTTACCACTCCTGGGAATGTACCCAAAGGAATCAATGTTATCATACAATAAAGACACCTGCATATAAATGTTTATAGTGGTAATACTCAGAGCTGCCTAATCATGGAATCAGCTTAGGTGTCCCTAACATATAAAATGATTAAAAATGGATTGTATAAACATGTTATGTATTATATATATATTTCTTTTACCATTAGGAAGTTTTATTCGGTCATAAGGAAGAGTGAAAGTTATATAATTCTTTCTTCCAGAGTTCAGAGTTAGTAAAATCTTTGTTCTCATAGCTGGTAGACAGGAGGAATATCTTGCGATTTTTCCTTTTCCTATGGGAAATTCATGGATAACTTTATATCATGACTTTACTATTTTGTTTAATGATCTCCAATCAGGTGCTTTCCTTAGATATAATATCAGTTTGTTTTTCCTCTCTGGACTAGGAAGTCTGAGAGTCCTCTAGAAGCCCTGACAGCATCACAAATGAAATAGCTGTGTTGGATAGGCAGAACTTCTTACTCTGTTTTGAAGTCAATTTTCTGCCCAGGGCTACAGCTTTTATGTACTGATCTGAATAGTCTGCTGAAGTAAAGGCTCACAATTCACCTTTTACCCAAATAGGGAAATCTTTATTCCCATACTTAAAGAATGAATTTCTATAACCACCCAGAGCAGGAATTCCAAAATGTCATCATGCCCAATCCCTGGATTAGAGAGTGAATGTGGGACTTGGAAGATAAGGATGATACAAAATGATGAGCCAATGTAGAGCAGACTTGCACAAATCTTAGTGGTGTGTAGCCTTCCATGTTTTCGAACTCTACTTTCTCCCTCCATACTACTTCTGCTTCTTCTCCAAGTGAAATATAATTGCCATTGTAATAGGATTAAGAGGTGATTAGAAAATAAGGGCTCTGGCCTCATGCATGTGTTAATGATATTGTCCCCAGAGTAGCTTCTTTACTTTAGGAGTGAGTTCCAGATAAAATAGGATGGCCCTGCCTGATTTCCCTTCTGCCTTGTAATGCCAATCTGCACTTCTGCCATGTTTTGATGCAGAGTGAAGTCTCTCTCTAGACTTTGACACATTGGCATTGGACTCCAGAAATGTAAGAAACAAATCTGCTTCTATATAAATAACCTAGCCTGTAATATTCAGTTATTCCAGCATAAAACACACTGAAGCTACCAGACACTTCCACGGATTTTTGCTGTATTTCTTAGGAAGAAGGAGCTGAGAAAGCAACTTGTTATTACTTTTATAGTTGGCTCACTGATCATATAATTTCATGCCTTCTACTCAAGTTTTTAATATTAAATTAGTTGACTGGTACATATTCAACATCTAGATTCATTTACCCTTTCAACTCCTGCTTCTACCATCCCCTTCTACCAACCAAGTTCAAAGGTTCCTGTTCATTCCTAATTGTCAAGATGCTAAAAAGGAAAAGAAAAGAGTAAATAAAAAGAAAAGAAAATGAAGAAGCTGTAGGCTTGGGCTTCAGTGTGAAGACCCCAAAGTTGTCTCTGAAGTCTGAAGTATTTAAAACCAGCACTCTAACTAAAACTGTTTTGCTATAACTTACTATATCGGTGATTGGGGGATAAGTGTGTTGAATTTTCTGCATGAGATTTATACTTTACTTGACTATCTTGTGTATAATTTTAACTTCTGGAGTTTAGAAGTGTCCACAATCTCTGCATTAATTAGCAAGTATTGTTAATGCTTAGTTTTCTATGTTGCACTCTTTTCTGAAAGGCAGGTTTTTTTGCG
>CABHPQ010024797.1:18690-51576 GCA_902168405.1 Peromyscus aztecus | reverse complement strand
CTTTTTCCCTTTTTCCTTTAGTCCCCCCTTTTTCTTTTTCCCTTTTTCCTTTAGTCCCCCCTTTTTCTTTTTTCCCTTTTTTCTTTAGTCCCTTTTTTTTTCTTTAGTCCCTGTTCATGGCGCCATTCTGTGGGGCGTTTACCCACCACCCCCACAGCTTCCCAGAGTTTTCTTGAGTGTGAGCAGCAGGAAATATTAGATAGAAGGATTTATTGCGGAGAATATCGCGGAGATAAACAGATAGAAAATAAAGGATAGCCTCGAGAGGGCCTGGAACCTTTTCCAACGGGCCCCGACTGTCTCTGCCCCAGGGTTTTTATAGAGACACCAAGGGGTGGAGCAAATGACCTCCTCCCCCAGCACAGTCAAGTGCAGACCATCTCAGACACCTGACCTCAGGCCGGTGGTCCTAATCATCCTCTATGTGGATCTGCTGGGTAAAGCCACGAGGAACCCGAGAACGGCCCCCCACACTCCATGTTTTCTCCCTCAACACCTTCTTTCATATCCCTCTCTGTTTAATCATTCTGTCCATCCATAACTGTCAGTTTCCCCTTTCTAGAATGCTCTAGCTCTTGCCTCTAGTCCGTTACTCTACACCTAACCTGTGTTTTAAGTATTGTAGCTTGCTTATCAATGACTTAACAGCTAATGTCCACATACATGTGAATTCATACCATATTTGTCTTTCTGGGTCTTGATTACTCAGGATTTTTTCAAGTTCTGTCTATTTACCTAAAAATTTAATGATTTCATTTTTAATGCTGTAATATCCCATTGTGTAAATGTAGCACATTTTCTTTATCTTTTCATACATTGACAGACATCTAGGCTTTTTCAATTTTGGGGTATTATGAATAGAGAAGTAATGAACATGGTTGAGCAACTGTTTTTGTAAAATGATGGAGGGTACTTTGGATACATATCCAAGAGTGGCATAGTGGGACCTTGAGGTATAACTATTTTCAGACTCCCAAGAAACTACTACACTGATTTCCATAGTCTCTGAACAAGTTTTCAGTACAAGCAGCAATAGATGAGTGCTCTCCTTACTCCATATTCTCACCAGAATGGACTATCATTTGTTTCCTTGATATTGTTCATTCTGACTTGTATAAGAGGAAATCTCAAAGTAGTTTTGATTTGCATTTCTCTGAGAACTAAAGTTGCTGAGAATTACTTTAAGGGCTCCTTGATCATTTGTATTGCTGCTTTTGAGAATAATCTGTTTACGTCAATATCCCATTTTTCAATTGGGTTATTTTCCTGATGTTCCATTTTTTGAATTCTTTATATATTTTAGATATTAGCCCTCTACTGAATGTGCAGTTGGTAAAAATTTTTCCAATTTGCTAGCCTGCTCATACAAATGATGCTGTCCTTTGCCATGCAGAAGCATCCCAGGTTCATGAGGTCACAGTTATTAATTCTTCTTAGTGTCTGTGCTATCAATGTTCTGTTCACCAAGATGTTTCCTGTGCCCATGAGTTCAAGACTATTCCACACTTTCTTTTCTATTAGATTCAATGTATCTGGAATAATGTTAAGGTCTTTGAATGATTTGTAATTGAGTTTTGTGCAGGGTGATAAGTAACTATTTGCATTCTTCTACATACAGCCACCCAGTTTGGCCAGCAGCATTTCTTAAGGATGCTGTCTTTTTTCCAGTGTTTATTTCTGGTTTCTTTTTCAAAAATCAGGTGTCCTTAGGTTTGTGGATTTATGTCTGGGTCTTCAATTCCATTGAACAATGTGTCTGTTTTTATGCCAATACCATGATGTTTTTATTACTATAGCCTTGTAGTACAATTTGAGATTAGGGATGGCAATACCTCCAGTAGATGTGTTATTATTTAATATTGTTTTTTACATATCTTACTTTTTTGTGTGTTTCCATATGAAGCTGAGAATTGTCTTTTCAAGGTCTATAAAGAATTGTGTTGGAATTTTGATGATGATTGCACTGAATCTGTCGAATGCTTTTGGTGGGATCGTAATTTTTACTACATGAATCCTGCTGACCTGTGAGCATAGAGATCTTTCTATCTTCTGATAACTTCTTCAAATATCTTTATTCAATGATATAAAGTTTTTTTAACCTTTAAGCTTATTTCTTTTTTTAAGGTTTGCTTGTTTTTTTCATTTTACAAACTACCCACTGTTCCCTGTTCCTCCCCTTCTCCCCCACATCCCACCCCCACCCACTCCTCATAGGGAGTAAGGCCTCCCTTGGTTATTCAACATAGGCTGGCATACCAAGTTGGGGCAGACCCAAGTCCCTCCCCCCTGCATCAAGGCTGAGTAAGGCATGGCACCATAGGGAATGGCCTCTAAAAAAAACCAGTTCTAGCCGGGCGTTGGTGGCGCACGCCTTTAATCCCGGCACTCGGGAGGCAGAGCCAGGCGGATCTCTGTGAGTTCGAGGCCAGCCTGGGCTACCAAGTGAGCTCCAGGAAAGGCGCAAAGCAACAAGAAGACCCCCCGTCTCAAAAACCCAAAAAAAAAAAAAAAAAAAAAAACCCCAGTTCATGTACTCTGGATGAGTCCTGGTCTGATTGCCAGGGGACTCACAAACAGATCAAGCCACCCATCTGTGACCCTCATTCAAGGGGCCTAGTGAGGTCCCATGCAGTATCCCCAGCTGTCAGTCCAGAATCTGTGGGCTCCCACAAGCTTAGGTCAGCTATGTGTTTTTTTTTCCCACCATGATCTTGTCCCACCTTGCTCTTATAATTCCTCCTCCCTCTCTTCAACTGAACTCCAAGTTCTCGGCTGTGGGTCTCTGCATCATTTCTATCAGTTACTGGATGCAGGCTCTATGATGAAAATTAAGGTAGTCACTGATCTGAGTACACAGGAAGGCTAGTTCAAGCACCCTCTCCATCACTGCTATGGGTCTTACCTGTGGGCATCCTTGTGGGTTCCTGGGGATTTCCCTAAAACCAGATTTCTCCCTAACCTGATAATGGCTCATTCTGTCAAGATATCTTTCATATTCTCCCTATCTGTCCCTCCCAAACTCAGCCATCTCAAGCCCTCATGTTCCTACCCACCATGTCCTCCTCTTGACTCCCCCCTCCAAGTTTACCAAGGAGACCTTAACCTTTTTCCCCTTCTTGGGATGATCAATGCATGTCCCTATCAGGATTCTCCTCTTCATCTTGCTTCTCTGTGGTTGTGGATTGTAGCCTGTTTAACCTTTGCTTTGCATCTAATATTCACTTATGAGTGAGTACATACTGTGTTTGTCTTTCTGGATCTGAGTTACCTCACTCAGGATGATTTTTTTTTTGTTCCATCCATTTGCCTGCAAATTTCACATTGGCATTGTTTTTTAACAGCTGCATAATACTCCATTGTGCAAATGTACCACATTTTCTTTATCCATTCTTTGGTTAAGGGGCATCTAGGTTGTTTCCAGGTTCTGGCTATTACAAATTGATCTGATATGAATATAGTTGAGCAAATGTCCTTGTGGTGTGGATGAGCATCTTTTGGGTATATGCCCAAGAGTGGTATTGCTGGGTCTTGAGGTAAATTGATTTCCAATTTTCTCAGATACCGCCGTATTGATTTCCAGAGTGGCTATACAAGATTGCACTCCCACCAGCAGTGGAGAAGTGTTCCCCTTTCTCCACATTCTCTCCAACATAAGCTGTCATCAATGTTTTTGATCTTAGCCATTCTGTCAGGTGTAAGATGGTATCTTAGAGTCGTTTTGAGTTGTATTTCCCTGATGACTAAGGATGTTGAATACTTCCTTAAATGTCTTTCAGTCATTTGAGATTCTTCTGTTGAGAATTCTGTTTAGCTCTGTGGCCCATTTTTTTAATTGGATTGTTCTTTATTTTGATGTCTAGTTTCTTGAATTCTTTATATATTTTGGAGACCAACCCTCTGTCAGATGTGGGGTTGGTGAAGATCTTTTCCCATTCTGTAGGCTGTCACTTTGCCTTATTTATTGTGCTGTTTGCCTTGCAGAAGCTTCTCAGTTTCAGGAGGTTACATTTATTAATTGTTGCTTTCAGTGTCTATGCTACTGGTTTTATATTTAGGAAGTAGTCTCTTGTGCCAATGCATTCAAAACTACTTCCTACTTTCTCTTCTATCAGGTTCAGTTTAACTGGTTTTATATTGAGGTCTTTGATCCACTTGGACTTGAGTTTTATGCATGGCAATAGATATGGATCTATTTGCAATTTTCTACGTGTTGACATCCATTGACATGTTGACATGCCAGCACCGTTTGTTAAAGATGCTTTCTTTTTTCCATTGTACAGATTAGGCTTCTTTGTCAAAAATTAGGTGTTCATAGGTGTATGGGTTAATATCAGGGTCTTCAATTCAATTCCATTGGTCCACATGTTGGTTTTTATGCCAATACCTAGCTGTTTTTATTACCATTGCTGTATAGGAGAGCTTGAAGTCAGGGATGGTGATGCCTCTGGAAATTCCTTTATTGTACAGGGTTGTTTTGGTTATCCTGGGTTTTTTGTTTTTCCATATGAAGTTGAGTATTGTTCTTTCCAGTGATTGCATTGGGATTTTGATGGGGATTGCATTGCATCTGTAGATTGCTTTTGCTAAGATTGTCATTTTTACTAGGTTGATCCTATCTATCCAAGAGCATGGGAGTTCTTTCCTTTTTCTGTTATCTTCCTCAATTTCTTTCTTCGAAGACTTAAAGTTCATGTCATACAGGTCTTTTGCTTGTTCGGTTAGTTACCCCAGGATGTTTTATGTTATATGTGGCTATTGTGAAGGATGATGTTTTTCTGAATTCTTTCTCAGCCCATTTATCATCTGGAGGGCTATCATATAGGAGGGCTACTAACTGTTTTGAGTTAATCTTGTATCCTGCCACATTATTGAAGGAGTGTATCAGCTGTAGGAGTTCCTGGTAGAATTTTTGGGTCATTTATGTATACTATCATATCATCTGCAAAAATTAGAAGTTTGACTTCTTCCTTTCCATTTTGTATCCCCTTGATGTCCTTTTGTTGTCTTATTGCTCTAGCTAGAACTTCAAGTACTATACTGAATAAATATGGGGAGAGTGGACAGCCTTGTCTTGTTCCTGATTTTAGTGGAACATTAGGTGAGCATTATTCTGTTTCCATGTGATTGTAGGCTGTCTGTAATTTTTGTTGTTGAAATCTAACTTTAAGCCAAGGTGGTCTGATAAAATACAGGAGGTCATTCCAATTTTTTTGTATCTGTTGAGATTTGTTTTGTGACTGAGGATGTGGTCAATTTTTATAGAAGGTGCCATGGGGTGCTGAGAAGAAATTATATTCTTTTTTTGTTAGGGTGGAATGTTCTGTAGATATCTATTAAGTTCATTTGAGTCATAGTATCTGTTAGTTCCCTTATGTCTCTGTTAAGTTTCAGTCTGGCAGATCTGTCCATTGGTTAGAGTGGGTTTTTAGGTCTCTCATTATTAATGTGTGTGGTATGATGTGT
Organism: Peromyscus aztecus; assembly: GCA_902168405.1. NCBI lineage: Eukaryota > Metazoa > Chordata > Mammalia > Rodentia > Cricetidae > Peromyscus > Peromyscus aztecus. The sequence continues at coordinate 46,113 of CABHPQ010024797.1, read as the reverse complement.
TATTTAAGCTTAAGTAATGTTTCTTTTACATGTATGGATACCCTTATATTTGGGGCATATATGTTCAGGATTGAAACTTCATCTTGGTGGATCCTTCCTGTTATAAATATGTAATGTCCTTCCCGATCTCTTTTGATTGACTTTAGTTTGATGTCTATTTTATTAGATGTTAGGATAGGTACACCAGCTTGCTCCTTAAGTCTATTTGATTGGAAAATCTTTTCCTAGCCTTTTACTCTGAGTGTCTGTCTTTGATGTTGAGGTGTGTTTCTTGTATGCAGCAGAAGGATGGATCCTGATTTCATATCCATTCTGTTAGCCTGTGTCTTTTTCTAGGTGAATTAAGTCCATTGATACTAAGGGATATTCATGACCAATGATTGTTAAATTCCTGTTATCTTTTGATAGTAGTGTGTGTGTGTTTTCCTTCTTTGTAATTTACTGCTATGGAGTTATCTCTTGCCTGTGTTTTCATTGGGTACTTCTGACTTCCTTAGGTTGGAGTTTTTCTTGTAGTGCTTTTTGTAGGGTTGTATTTGAGAATAGATATTGTTTAAATCTGCTTTTGTCTTAGAACATCTTGTTCACTCCATCTATGGTGATTGAAAGTTCCTGGGTATATTAGTCTAGGCTGGCATCCATGGTCCCTTAGTGCCTGCATTACATCTATCCAGGACCTTCTTGCTTTCAGAGTCTCCATTGAGAAGTTGGGTGCTATTCTGGTGGGTCTGCCTTTATAAGTCATTCGGTCTTTTTCCTTTGCTGCTCTTAATATTCTTTCTTTATTCTATATGTTTAGTGGTTTACTTATTATGTGACAAGGGGACTTCTTTGGGGGGGTTCTTGTCTATTTGGTGTTCTATAAGCTTCTTGTATCTTCATAGGTATTTCCTTCTTTAAGTTGGGAAAGTTTTCTTCCATGATTTTGTTGAATATATTTTCTGTGCCTTTGAGTTTGTATTATTCTCATTCTTCTATTCCCATTATTCTTAGGTTTAGCCTTTTCATTATTTCCCAGGACATTTTGTGTTAGGACATTTTTGGCTTTGATGTTTTCTTTGACTGTTGAATCTATTTCCTCTATTGTATCCTCTATACCAGTGATTCTCTCTTCCATCTCTGGTATTCTGTTGGTTATGCTTACATCTGTAGTTCCTGTTTGTTTACTCAGATTTTCTATTTCTAGCATTCTCTTGGTTTGTGACTTCTTCGTTGTTTCTATTTCAGTTTTGAGGTCCTGAACTGTTTTCTTCACATGTTTAATTGCTTTTTCATGGTTTTCTTGGCTTTCTTTAAGGAATTTATTGATTTCTTCCCATTTATTGTTTGTCTTTTCTTCAATTTCTTCAAGGGATTTTTTTTATTTCCTCTTTAAAGACCTCTACCATCTTCATAAAGTTATTTTTTAAGGTTGCTTTCTTCTACGTCATCTATGTTGTGATGTTCAGGTCTTGCTGTTGTATAACCACTGGGTTCTGGTGATGCCATATTGCTCTTTATGTTGTTGTATGCATCTTTGCACTGGTGTCTACCCATATCTTCCTTCAATAGGTGCAAGAGGTGCCTATGTCTGAGGGAGCTGCTCTTAGTTCAATCTGTGCTTGCTGTGCCTGTGTCTTAGGAGGCCACACTGGGTCCAATCTTAGCTCTTGGTCCAATCAGAGCTGGTGGATTCTGTGTCTCAGGAAGGCTTTCTTGGTCCAATGAGAGCTGGCAGATTCTGTGTCTCAGGAACCCACTCTTCGTCCAATGAGTACTGATGGATTCTATATCTCGGAAGCTAATGGGGTCACAGGAGGGTGGGTAGATTTGAAGTAGGGCATGGGTCTTGTAGATTGCAGGGTCCAATGGGGGATTTTGGTGGAGGAGCTTGACTGCATGATTCTTCCCTGCTGGCCAGCAACTGGGACAGCAATGGGTGGGGGTTCAGGAGGGTTATTTCTTACTTGCTGTTAGCAGCTATTTCTCTCTCCTTAAGACTGCAGTCCTGGATGTGTGGCAGTGGTGCATGCCTTTAATCCTAGCACATGGAAGGCAGAGCCAGGTGGATCTCTGTGAGTTCAAGGCTACCCTGGTCTACAAAGTGGGATGAAGGACAGGCACCAAAACTATACAAAGAATTCCTGCCAAAAAACAAAAAACAAACAACCAAGAAAAGACTGCAGTCCTGACCAATGCTCAGTCTCATTTATATCAAATCCTAGGAATAAGCTTCCTGGCTACAAGGGACCTTATAATATTAAATCAATAATATGTAGCCCCCTGCATGTACAAAATGTGATGTTTGGTCACCAGGGGGAATTGTCAATGAGAATCTTGAAAAATAAGGTGTGCCTGATTAGTATTGCAGGGATGTAGGAAGATTGGGATAGTGTAGGACCAGAGACTAATTACCTGATCCCAAGCTAGCTTTAGCCCCCTGAATAGCTAATTCTTGTCCACTTCTGAGTCTGAACTAACGTATTTTGAGTTAAAAACAATAACAACAAAACAAAACAAAAAACACCTTTGAGTTCTCTTAATGTAGCAGACCGCTAGCTTCCACCTCTCTGTAAGGTAAGACTGTAATTAGATAGCATCTGAGGTCTGTAGAAAATCTTCCCCCATCTTGCTGTAACTTCCTCTCTCATCTATACACCACTGCATTTTTAACTTACCTTGATTTATTATATAATTTTGCTCTGTCACACTTTTAAAGCTTCATGAAACTCCTTGCATATAAGAACATGGAAATTGTAGTAACCTTAAATCTGTGTTCCTGGGCCATGATCACTCCAATTTGGCTCCAGATAAACAATTCTCTAATTCCTTTAAGGTGGGGGTTGTTTTTTATTTATACACCTAATTATGTGTATTATAAGGTTTTATTTATTTTACATCCTGACCATAGTTTACCTTCCCTTCTCTCTTCCTATTCCCTCCACCCACCTCCACTTTGCCCCCCTTCCACTCCTCTGTTTCTGTTCAGAAAGGAGCAGGGCTCCCATGGGTATCTGTGGTGATATTTTATTTGTAATGAAATGTGATATTTTATTTGTATGTTAATAAATAAAGTTACCTGGAGATCAGAGGTCAAATAGCCATTAAGCAGAAGTCAAGCAGTAGTAGCACGCACCCTTAATCTGATAACATGGCAGGCAGAGTCTCTGAGTGGTTAAGGTCAGAGCCAAGAATGGTGACATGAGCCTTTATTCCCAGTACCAACCATAGAGACCTGGAGGTCTGTATAGACAGGCAGTGACAAGGAAGTCATGTGGCTGTGCTTAGAGCCAATGAGAAAGCAGAACAGAAAGGCAATAAAAACACAAGTCAGACAGGAAGAAGCTCTCTTGTGTGGGAAACTATGGCTTGGTGGTAAGCTAAAGGGTAGTTAGTGACTCTTCACTAATTCTCTAATCTCTTTGGCTGTTACCCCTGTATTTGGCTCTGTGTTTCTTATTTACTAAGACTGTTTAGAAATTTGACTACAGGTATCAACAAAGCATGGCATATCAAGTTTCAGTAAGACTAAGTACCTGCCCATGTATTAAGAATGAGCATGGCAATCCAGTATGAGGAATAGGATCTCAAGAGCCATCAAAAGCATCAGAGACAGCCCCTGCTCCCATTGTTGGGTGTCCCACAAGTAGACCAAGCTACACAATTGTCACATGCATATAGAAGACCTAAGTAATTTCCATGCAGACTCCCTGGTTGTTGGTTCAGACTGGTTAAGTTCCTTTTAGCCAGGTTAGTTGTTTTTGTAGGCTTTCTTGTGATGACCTTGACCCCTCTGGCTCCTATAATCCTATCTCTCTCTCTCTCTCTCTCTCTCTCTCTCTCTCTCTCTCTCTCTCTCTCTCTCTCTCCAGCAAGATACCTGAGCTTGGCCTAATATTTGGCTGTGGGTCTCTGCATCTGTTTCCATCAGTTACTGGATGAAGGCTCTTTGATGACAATTGAGGTAGTCATCAATCTGATCACAGGATATGAGCAATTCAGACTAAATATCCAGTATTGCTAGGAGACTGAGTTGGGGCCATCATTGTAGGTTTGTGGGATTTTTACTTGCATATGGTTTCTATCTGACCCTGAAATGCCCCCCTTTCCAATAATCTGTTTCAGTACTCTCCCCTTCTATCTACCCCCTACCCAATCTCTCAAGTTCCCATCCCTACCCACCCATAGCCTACCCAGGAGATCTCTTCTATTTCATCTTCCCATGGAGATCTTTGTGGTCCCCCACCCCTTGGACCTTCTTTGTTACCTAGTCTCCATGGAACTGTGGATTGTAGCATGGTTATCCTATACTTTTCAGCTAATATCCACTTATGAGTGAGTGCATACGGCAGGGCATTTACCCACCAACCCCACAGTTCCCCAGAGTTTTCTTGAGTTCAAGCAACAGGAAATATTAGATAGAAGGATTTAGATTGTGGAGATAAATAGATAGGAAATAAAGGATAGCCTCAAGAGGGCCTGGAACCTATTCCAATTGGCCCTGACTGTCTCTGCCCCAGGGTATTTATACAAATGCCAAGGGGTAGAGCAAAAGAACTCCCCCACCAGCACAGCCAAGTGCAGACCATCTCAGACACCTGCACTCAGGCCCATGGTCATAATCATCCTCTCTATGCAGACCTGCTGGATAAAGCCACTAGGAACCTGAAAATGAAACAGGTCCCTCTTTCTTAATATATAAAAAATAACTAATTATTAATGATTTACAGCAATCTCCATAGCTGTTATACCTCCCAGTATGGGAGTAGAGGATGATAAAGATGGCATTTCTCTTTTGGATTAGGTCCAAGGAGACTACAGCAGTCTTTAGCTGCATCAAGCCCTTTCTAAACCAAAAATTTAATGCAATTGCAAACTTAAAGAATCCTGTATTTCATCATTACCAGTAACAGGTTAACATAAATATTGCTATACATAGTTACAATCTCTCAATCTTACATCTCATAGCAAACTCTTAACAGAACCATTTGAATTAACATATATGGTGCTATGTATAGTTATGATTTTCGCAGTCTTACAACTTTAACTCTTAATAGAACCATTTGAATTTCTCGCTAATAGAGCATAGGAAAAATTGATGTTTACGCAAACTTAAATATTTCCTTAACTTCACAAAACTATGGTGCATTAATATCAATAGGTTAACATAATTTATGCAAACATACATTCAACGTCAAGTCACTCATAATTCCTCCTTTTCTTTGTAACTTTTTAAAACAACATCTCAAACCTAGTTAGAAGAACCCAAGCTAACACAATTCCTATAAACCCATATTGAAAAGCAATATTCTCAATCTAACCATTAACATTCTGAAAACTTTTAGCAAAACATCCAAAACCAGTTTCTTAATAAAACTCTTTACACTTTAAAGTAATCTTAGTATACCCATTTGTATTTCTTACTAACAAAACATAACATGAATCCACTCAAATAACAAGAAAATATTTTTAAAATTAAATACACTAAGGAATATTATTTCTCCCTTTTCTTTATAATTTTTTAAAACAAAATCTCAAGCCTAGTTAGAAAACTCAAATTTTTCCATTTAAACAGTTCCATTTGTAACACAAAAAACAATTCCACTAGTAATTTCATTCTTACATAAACAGTTTCATAAAACAGTTCCATTTTGACACAAAACTATTCAAGAATCAGTTAATAAAGCATATGTGCATACACAAAACTGCATCTTGAGTCTAGGTACAAAAAATAAATTTTTTCATTTAAACAGTTCCATTTTTAACACAACTAATTCCAGAAAACAGTTCCTAGGTCATTAATATAAGTAAATTCAAAGTTGTCCCATAGCAATGAAATCACTATTGTTCATTTCATTAAGTCCCAAAATTCAAATAAATTCTGGTACTATCTTTCCAAATATAAAGAAAGCCATAACCAAAACCTTTTTGTAGTTTTATCTCATTTTTTAAGTTCAAAAACTTCAAAAAAGTAAATTCTGGTATCAGACTTTTACCTCCAAATATGAAGAAGCATTTTACAACCAAAACTTTTTGCAGTTACCAATTTTAGTTCAAACAAGTGTCTCTGCAACTTTCATTCTTAAGCTGGATACATTTTTAGTTATAGTAACATTTTAAACTGCACCGTTTTTTGTGGTGGTATTATGTTCCCCAAAATATTGTGCACCCTAATAAACTTATCTGGAGTCAGGGCACGGAACAGCCACTAGATACAGAGGCTAGAAAATGGTGGAACTCACACCTTTAATCCTAACATTCCAAAGGCAGAAATCCCTCTGGATCTCCATGAGTTCAAGGCCACATTGGAAACAGCCAGGCATGGTGACACATGCCTTTAATCCCAAGAAGTGAGCCTTTAATCCCAGGGAGTGATAGCTGAAAGCAGAAAGATATATAAGGCATGAGGACCAAAAACTAGAAGCATTTTGAAAGACCCTAACCCTTCAGGCTTACACCTCCAAGCTCCAGGAAATGAGAAACTAAAAATCTAGTTCCCAGGGACAGCTGACTCAACCATTATTCAATCTCCCCTGCAACCATGTAACAATGTAAAGAGATTTCTATTAAGAGATGTGCTCAACTGTGACTGGGATAATTGCAAGTGTTCCAGGAAGGACCACTGTGACCTGTGTGTAAACTCCACTCCCGCTCTGATACCCCCCCCCCTTGAGGTTTCAGGAAAAATGTGCACATTGACGTAACTGTATCCTCCCTCTGTGATCACTCCGTAACCAGACAATGATCTTATGAAATTAGCTTCTAGACATAAATCAATCGAAATGACATTGTATGGGAATTGTAATCTTGTGGCTTTTGAGGGTTTTTCCTTTAAAAGCACCTATGAACTATGGTGCGATGCAACTCTTGCTCTTTGAACTGAGTTTGCCCGACTGTATACAGCCGCAATAAATCTCTCTTGCTATTGTATCAACTGGACTGGAGTCTGGGTTCTTGGGGCGCCCACTCGAGACCCTAACCTTTGGGGTCCAACAATTTTACTGGTTAAGCTTTTAGGCTCTGAGCAACAGTTCAGCTGAGACCGATTCTGGATGATGACTGAGAGGCTTCCAATCTGAGGAAACAGGATCAGCTGAGGAACTGGCGAGGTGAGGTGGCTATGGCTTGTTCTGCTTCTCTGATCTTCCAGTGTTCACCCGAATAACTGGCTTCAGGTTTGATTTAATTAATAAGACATTTTAAGATTCCTGCTACAGTTTTGCTGTTAGCTCAGGTTCTTCTGTGTTGTGTTGATTTTCCATAGATCTCAGCTGTGGATGCCTTGTGCTGGTTCTTAGCTTCTTAGCAGCTTCTGGAGCTTTTGAAAACAGCTCAGACGGCCTGCTTTGCAGTCTACTAGGACACTATCTTCTGTGTCTTGGGTTTTTTCACCATGTACATTAAGAATAGACTAACACTTAACATTTACACTTTTTTTTTTACAAACTCACATATAACATATCCTGCAAAGCATTTAGACTCACATTCAACATTTACACTTTTTCACAAACTCACACATAACATAGTAACATCTACTTATTATTTATTTTCCTTAAGGAAACTATAGAACTACTTTAGCAAATATATATTCATTCTATATTCTTATTTAAACTTACATTTACAACTAGCATCTTTACTTCTTATAAGCTTATTACTACATGTCTTAAGATTACCTTAGATTTACAACTAGCATCTTATACTTCTTGCAAGTTTATATTCTTACTTCTTATTTTAACTTAGATTTTTATTTCTTAGCATATATCTAACTTGGTAAACACCTAAAGATTTCTTAACACTTAGAAGAGACTTAACATTTTCTAACAAGACAGAAAACTTTTCTACTTTTTACACTTAATTATCATCACTATCTCTAATAGAAAGATTCTCTTAACTAGACAGAAAGTACACAAACAATTTCTAAAGTTCAGAGCTTATAATCAGCTTTGCTATTCTAAAAGTTCTTGATGGATTGAAACAAGAGTAATTTTGTAATGGCTCTCTTAACTCTGGGATTTAGTGACTTCTGTTGCTATTCATTTCAGATATTTTATAACAACTCTATTAAGATCTATCTCAGTTTACAGCAAATCCAAAAAGAAAGAAAAGAGAAGAGAAGAAAAACCTTGTAAGGAATATTCTGTTTCTGAATTGCTTTGCTGGTAACTCAGTCATTTTCCCAACAGGAGAAGATAGTTGTCTAAATTGGAGTCAGGTTCCAGACCCGTAGCTTTCAGCAGGTCTGAAAAAATTGCTGAAACTTACTTACAATTGTCTCAAACTCCTCAGCAGTCTGGAAGCCTCTTTATTTTCCTACTATCCCCAGACTGTAGGATGGAACCTTAATATCAGGAAAATTGATTTAGCTGCCTTTCATACTCAAACCCTGATACAATTTTCCCTCTTCTTAATTTTTTAAAGCTGTATTTGCCATGAGTTCTTTAACAATGGTGATGTTTCTGATAGATTTTTATTAGCCCAATATTTCCAACAAAACTGCTACTATTCAAAGGAGTCAAGAACATAGATGTTCTTTCATGAAACATATCCTTCTTTAGCTTACTCTGAGAAAACAGCATTTTCATCATTTCACTTCATTAGCTTTAACTCCTGATGTTATTGTTGTTAGAAGCTGTGATATTTAGCATAAATTTCTTATAAGGAACTTTCAGGTGGGAAGCAACTCTCTTTTTTGTAAGACAGCTATATTTTCTGAAGTTTGATTCCATCTATAAAGCAGTCATTTCTTTTTGAATGCCTGTTTCTTATCCCCTTAATTAGATTTGCAAAGGAATCACTCATTGCAGGCTGTTTGTTCAAGGCAAAGAACTTTTTAAATTCCTCATACATTTCTTCCAAAACAATGTTCAGTATATGGACTGCTTTCCTTTGTTTTATGAATTTTAAAGTGGCTTGTTGACAAACGGTTTCTAGTTAGAGGTTGTTCCTTTACCCAAATTCATCACTTCAGCATGAGAGTGAAATTCCTGTTGAACTACTGTAAAGCTCCTAGCAAAATATTTTGCACAGCTATTAGGGAAAAAAAAGGGTATTTTCCCAAGGTACCAAAACAACCCCCCACCCCCAGCCGAATATCCGAGTTCAGTATCATTTCAGTTTTTCATTGGAACTGACATTCAACAAACTCTGAGATGATATTCCTCCTTCTTATTCTTTTAAAAGCTGTATTTTCAGTTTACTGTGAACGTAATTTCTAGCTGACAAAAGTCTTTCTGGCAATTTCGCCATCTTTAGTGGAAAACTACCTTTCCCAGAATGCATTTCTCTTATATCTGTCTTTCCTTGCAAGCTAGCTTTTGGACTTCATTTCCCATAGTTCTTTTCGGGTCTAAAAGTCAACTTCTGGTTCTCTCTTACCAGGCTCACTTAGGAAGTTTTTGCCCTGGAGGTTTGAACCAAGTTTTTTTGCTTTTGCAAGGAGAGATTTGAACAAGTGCTTTACATTTTCAGCTATGGGATATTGGGAGATTTCTGTTCTGAACTGGATTCAACAGATTTCTCTCCTTCATTTGACACTGGCCCCATCAGAACTGCATCTGCTTCATTAGTGCACATTGAGGCTGGCATTTCTGATAGCAACTTTCCTCAGGGTGTTGTGCCCAAATCATGACCGCCAGAGAGACCACCAAAGACGAGCATGCCGGAATGCAAAAGCAAGGTTTAATTCTAGATATCCAAAAGCAATACAAGCCTAGGCAGGGACTTCGTCCAATACATCCCACGCAGTGGAGGCTGGAGGAAGTGCCCACCTATCTGCAAGCTCAGTTTTTAAAGGGAAAAATTACAAGGTTACATCATTTAGGGGTGCTAGTATGGGTACAATTCTGATTGGCTCGCTTCTAGGGGCTTTCTAGAAATCATGGCTTAATCTTACTTCTAAGGGAGTGGTTGCCCGCCATCATTTCTCATTGGCTGCCCCCAGATGGGGGCATCTGGTGATTACACAGTCACTATGGAAACTAGGGTTGTAACATTCTATGTTAAACAGTTACCTAGGAGGCCAGGGAGTGGGCATTCCACAGTCCGGCAGTCCTTACCTCCTGACTACCTTGTGACCCTGTACTTTTACACTTCCTGGTTCCTGGTTTCTGGAATCTGAACTGACTGGTTTCAGTAACTTCTGGCCTGTTCCAGTAACTTATAGCCTGTAGCTAAAAGGAGCAGTCTTAGGCCTTAGTTTTTGGTGTGAAACCATTTTGGTTTTATTTCTAAGATGGCTCATTTTGGTCTCAAAAGGGCTTGTGTTTGCCTTAGCCAGTCTGTGAAAAACAAAAGCATTTACAACAGAGCTTTTCCATAGCTCCTTCAGAGAGATTTTCCCCCACTGATCTTTATTTCATTTTGCTTGTCTCCCCCCCCCTTACAACTTTATTAATTTTTTTGTACAATATATTTTGATCATATTTTCCCTCAAAATTCCTCCCAAATAGTACCCATTCCTCTACCCACCTAACTTTATATTTTCTCTCTCATGAAGTAAAAACAAAAAATCAAAACAAACAAACCCGGTAAGACCAAAAAAGGGAATAAGAGATAGTATATTTTGGTGTCATTTTGAGTGAGCATGGCTCAGGAACACATATTTAGGTTACACAAAATTCTATGTTCCATCATAGATGCCATTTTTATAGTTTTATGCTGTGGATATGGCTCTGTATAAATAAAATGGTGATTGGCAGTAGCCAGGCAAGAAGTATAAGTAGGACAAACAGAGAAGAATTCTGGGAAGTGGAAGGCTGAGTCAGAGAGATGCTGCCAGCCACTGCCATGACAAGCAAGATATAAGGTACCAGTAAGCCATGAGCCACATGGCAACTTATAGACTAATAGAAATGGGTTAATTTAAGATATAAGAACAGCTAGCAAGGAGCCTGCCATGGCCATACACTTTATAAGTAATATAAGTCTCTGTGTGTTTACTTGGTTGGGTCTGAGCAGCTGCAGGACTGGCAGGTGAGAGAGATTTGTCCTGACTGTGGGCCAGGCAGGACCAGGGAAAACTCCAGCTACAAATGGGCCCAATGGCTTGAGTTTCCACCTTAAACCTGAAAATATTTAATAAGCAATTCTAAACGGATCCAAAACCAGGTTTCTGTTTCATGTCTCATACAGAGGGATAGATGCTGCAATATGCGGGTTTGAGCTACTCTATGGCAGGTTTGTGGCATGCAGGCTTGACCTAAGCTATGTTACAGAGGTGTCTCCAGGCTGCGCACTATGCTGTGTGTTGGATATAGTTTTTGCTATTTTTTTTAAAAAAGAGGTTTCTGGGCTACATGCTGCTTTGATAAATGCATAGACCCACTGTTTCTAAGAGTTGATAGCTCCCAGAGCTGGCAGTAAATGTACCACCACCATGTTGTGAAGCTGAAGTGGGTGGAGCCAGCAGCAACAGTGCCATTTCAGTCTTAGAATGCTGCAGTTTTAAAGCAATAGTTTCACAATAAGCCAGATGGAATAGTTTACAATGTGTGTAAAATTTACATAGGCTTGAAAGAGACAAAAAAGTGATATATACAGTTATATATACATAAAAATACATAGTTTTTAAAAATAAAGTCTTTAAAGCGACAGTAAAGATAGTATAAAAAATAAGCCACGTAAAGATGGATATCACACAGAGAATCTGGATTATGTTGTCTTTGATATTCTTAACTGCAGAAAGACATTTGGTTGTAAAAGCTGTTGAGATAAGCCAATATGTGTATTTTAAAGGTAACGACTTCAAAATTTGGATGTAAGGATATGTTGCTTTGGAAAGGAGGCTCTGCTTTTGTTTCAACAGAAAACCAGAGGCTATGGATTTGTTCTAGATTAAGAAACATCAGATTTGATGAGCCAAGACCCCCTGAAAGGTCTCCAACGAGACCATGGCCCAGATGATCCATCATCCACAACAGTTTCAAAGCAACTGGCTCAGACAATACAGCCTTACGGACTACCCCATAATCCTAAAATTTTCTTTGTATCCCCATAAGATACAGCACCCCCATCCAGCAGGAAGTAGTAAGAAAAGCTATGCTCCAATTCCCAAATATACCAAGCTGGCTTTGGAGAAGGAATTGGCCTCTTCCTTCTCTAATCCCAAACATATTGCTAAAAAAAATGTTGAGAGATTCTTTTGTCCCATATCAGAAGAACCCTCTAGTGTGGGACAGAGAAAAATCAATATTTTTATTTAAAACAGGTTGATTATAAATGTGATCTCTTTCTAAAGAAGAAAAGGGGATATAATATAGATAAAATAGGATGAAAGGGTAAATTATTGAATCTACTTTTAAAGAGCAACTTGTTTACAATTGTTTACACTGCTATAGATTTTATTTTATTGATACAAGTTTAAACTTAATTTTGTTATACTGTATATATATTTCTACTCTTGTTTGAGGTATTATGTTTATGTAACTCATTTATATTGTAATGGATAATTAGGAAATACAGATTAATAATTAGTCTTCTATGATAGTTAAACTTGTAACATGTTAAGTTTTCCAGGTATACATAGATATATTTCAGATAGATAGGTAATCTTCAAACACTTCAAAGACCTACAGAATATGGCATTTAAAATGTTTTAAAAATTTAGACTTTCTAGACAGTGAGACATGTCTGCTCCTGGCAGCACTGATTTACTTCAGAGAGGAGGATGGGCATCGAAGACACTCCATATGGAGTTTATCTTCACCTTGGCAAAAATAGCCATTTGGGCAAGAAACTGTTCTTGCCTGGACTGCCTGCAAAAAATGTATCAACTGGACATGCAGTGCTGTGGGCCACAGGAATAAATCATAAGAAGTTATGGCAAAGTGACTACCTGGAGGGATCAAGGATTTCCTCCAGAGGAAGCCAAATTCCAAGGAGCTTTTGGTGTTACTTGGCTTGTTATATATCAGCTGTCTTCTGTTATGAAAAACATTATTGCCTTCATAGTTTTCTCAGTTGATTTTTCCATAAGAAGGGCTAACAGTGTGGACTGATCACTCTCTGGACATATACATTCCAGGTATTTGGAGAACAGCCTCAGGAAAGGCTTTCTCTGGAATCAGATATCTCCCTTGACCACTTTCAAGGACTAGCAGTAATAACAGTCCACATGCAAGTCTCCTGATTTAAGATAAATTCCACAAGGAGACACCATCTAGGTCAGGTGGACGATAAATAATAGCTTTACACAATTTAGCTCAGACCCTCCTTTCTTACAGCCTTACTAACTTTATAGACCTTTAACTCCTTACCTAACCACTTCTATGAATATTTAGATAACTTTCTGTGCTGACAGCTATGCTCAGTCAGAACCCCAGTTCAAGCCTCCCTGTAATTATCATCATTGGCAGCATCCGGCCAGGTCCATACCCAGATGGAGGAAAGTACCTTATCAGAGATACCTCCATACTCTCTAAGAACAGACTTAAGCATCCAGACTACCTGTTTGAGAAGGCCTGGTGGATGTGCCAATTAAGCTTTTCTTCCTCATTTCCCAAACCTTACCTCTAGTTCCAGATCTCCCTTTAACTATCACCAGAGGCATCTAGCTGTACACAGGTTGCCTAGCAACTGAGCACACTTTCCCCCACCCTGCAGAAAAATGGCAGATAGCTTGGACAGATATGAGCCACAGGAAAAAAGAAGACAGTTTTATTTTCTCCCATTGACCTAGCAACTTATAGATTCTTAGCATTTTCTACCAATCACGTTTAAGATTATAGCTGAGCACATAAGATCCCTCTTCTTAGATATTACCTGAATTTAGCCATTAGTTAATTCATTTCCCCATTGGTCACTTCCCTTTGGGGTTGCAAATGATAATTAATGGTTATTGCCTCTCTTTGTGATTCTTATCACCCCTCCATTTGACCCTGGAAGCCTGGTTTTACACTATGAAGGGAATACTGCTTGTAAGTGTATATATACAAGGACTTCCAGGGCACTGGAGGACGGGGAGGAGAAAAGAGAATGGAAGAACTATGTGGTGGTACTGTGTTCCCCAAAATATTGTACACCCTAATAAACTTATCTGGGGTCAGAGACAGAACAGCCACTAGATACAAAGGCTAGCCAATGGTGGCACTCACACCTTTAATCCTAGCACTCCAGAGGCAGAAATCCATCTGGGATCTCTGTGAGTTCAAGGCCACATTGGAAACAGCCAGACGTGGTGACTCACGCCTTTAACCCCAGGGAGTGAGTCTTTAATCCCAGGGAGTGATGGCAGATAGCAGAAAGGTATATAAGGCGTGAAGACCAGAAACTAGAAGCATTTGGCTGGTTAAGCTTTTAGATTTTGAGCAGCACAGTTCAGCAGAGAGCCATTCGGATATGAGGACACAGAGGCTTCCAGTCTGAGGAAACAAGATCAGCTGAGAAGTTGGTCAGGTGAGGTTAGTTGTGGCTTGTTCTACTTCTCTGATCTTTCAGTGTTCACCCCAATACATGGCCTCAGGTTTGATTTTACTAATAAGACCATCTAAGATTCCTGCTACAGAACTAGATGGGTAAGAACTTGAGAGGAACAAACTGAGATGGGGAAGAACTAGATTGAAGGGCTAGAAGAGAGTACTAGTGGAACGAGATGGAAGATGAGGAAGAGCCAGATGAGGAAGAACAAGCTGAGGAAGAACAAGATGAGAGAGAAGGAGACGGAAGAGGAGCTGATATGGGAAAGAACTAGATGGATGAGAACCTAGAAGGGGCAGAACTAAGATGAAGGAATTTAGATAGAACCTAGAAGGGACAACAGATAAATGTATAGAGAAATTGGGCAAGAAAGGAGCTTAAAATGAGAGCAGAGTATAAGCTTGTAGAGAGAGAACTGACAGAATAATAGAGTGTAGGAACCAAGGAATTTCGTGTACGTAGATTCATTTCTTCTTATCAAAGATTAATTATCACCTGGTTGTAGATTCTTCCAGGACCCTGGGAGGGGACTATCGAGGGGCTGGACCCCTATAGTCCTCTTTAATGCAGAACCCATAGGAAGGTGACCACTGAACTTTGCTTGGCAAAATGGTCTTTCAGGTTACTGCTTCACAGAGCAAACTGCCAGACATTCTACAGGGCACAGAGAAAAGTGACTGAGAGACTCTAGGCCTGTGGGCTGAAGACAGATGCCCCAACTTTACAGAAAAACATTAGGTGACTGTCCAGGGTGTCAGTTGTCTCTGTCTACTCTCACAAGATTCCCAAAAGTTGCTTGCGTCCTTCTCCCATTTCTCAGGTAATATTATATCCTTCTGAGGTTTTTGATGTAGTTGAAGACTAGAGAGGTATAATTTTCCTTAGTTATGATAAAAGATAAGTTAGATATGAAACCTTAGACTCACAAATATAGGTTAGATAGGATATCTCCTTTAATTGTGCCAAATACAAATAGACTAGATATTATAAATAGACTAGATAATGTAACTGTAATTCTTGCTTGATAATTGTTTTGTTATATGTAATTTTACTATGTGAAAGTTAAAAACTTCCTTTTGGAAAAAAAAGGGGGAAGTGCTGTGGATATCACTCTGTTTAAATAAAATGATGATTGGCCAGTAGCCAGGCAGGAAATATAGGTGGGACAAACAGAGAAGAATTCTGGGAAGTGGAAGACTGAGTCAGAGAGATGCTGCCAGCCACTGCCATGACAAGCAAGATGTAAGGTACCAGTAAGCCATGAGCCATGTGGCAACTTATAGACTAATAGAAATGGGTTAATTTAAGATATAATAACAGCTAGCAAGAAGCCTGCCATGGCCTTACAGTTTATAAGTAATATAAGTCTCTATGTGTTTACTTGGTTGGGTCTGAGCAGCTGCAGGACTGGTGGGTGAGAGAGATTTGTCCTGACTGTGGGCCAGGCAGGACCAGGAAAACTATAGCTACAATTTTATAGAACAGAAAAAGTCAAGATTCAAGGCAAGTTTAAAATACATTGGTGAATACATCAGAGAGTCAGGTACAGAGAGATGGCAGAAACTTTTCTATAGGCTCAAGATGCTATCTGATGGAATTCTTAGCTTTTGGATTGATAGAAGCTAGTCGTTTTTTCTTTCTCTGCTTATTTTTTATCTATTGTCACAAGATGTTATTTTTGACACAGAGCGAAGCAAGGAATGACTCTTCTAGAGGTCCAGAACTTAGCCTCAATAAGGTAATTAGCCTATGGACCGCACACAACATCCCAATCTCACCACAGTACTGAAATCCTGATCAGCCAGTCATTCTCTTCAGACACAGATTTCTTTCAGGAGTTTTTGTTCACAGTGAGATGTAGCTCCTTTTCAGAAGTTTTTGTTCAAAAAGTACACAAAAATCATGGAATTGATTTTGTATTGACCAACTACTTCTGTACATGGGACCTGACTTGGAGTGTAATTAATATATCCAGTGCCACTCCATTAGAGGAAACTGGTTTTCCCTTTCCAAGCAGGTATCAATTTCAAAAGGTGCATGATTAGGAGCGGAACTTTGTGCCCACCTCCTCTTATCAGTATTGGGAATTTGTTTGGTTTGAACTTGTGTTGGTTCTGTGTGTGCTATCAAGTTCTCTATGAGTTCATGTATATATTAGCCTTGTTTTGTCTGAAAGAGGCCGTTTTCTTGGAGTCATCCATCACATCTGGCTCTTACAATCTTCCTACCTCTTCTTCAAAGTAGATTTCTGACCTTTAATTTATTTTCACTTATTTATTTAACTTTACGTCTTTCTGCCAGAGTCTGCGAGCTTTTTGGGAGGTTCCACTGGTTTGTTTATTAACCATTTGAGGGCTAGTAGGTAAGCTAAGTACAGTCTGATAACTAAATTTTAGAAGCTCTCAAACATGTATCATCAGAGAAACATCGTGCATACCCTTTGTTTCTAAAGTTGTTGCAAATCCAAGATGTTTTAAAGCTGAAGGCAAAGTTTTATCTATGGATGGACCTGCCAATCAGCCTTGGGGGAGAAACCAAAGGAGGACTGCTTACTGCCTTAGCAGCAGGTGGCCAGGCTACTGAATTTGTCTGATGAATAGAGGGGTTGGGACAAGGAATCCCCAAAGGAATTGCACATGAAAATTTACAAACTCATTTCAAAGATGTCTTAGTTCTAATTTATTTAAGTAGAGTTGATGGGATTTATCAGAGAAGAAGTTCTTCATAGTGAAATTAATTGTTACAAGGAAAGTTGTAATTTTCCCTTGTGATGGAAGTTGAAGCAAACTCAAACTACATTTGATAAATAATGAGAAATAAAAAAAATAATGAGGAAATAAAAGAGCTGGCATTGGGAGGAAGCTTTCAGGACATAGGATCCCTGTCCCCAACACCAACCTATTAGTTCTGTTAACCTGGGACTTAAATTTCCTTTTTCCCTGGGGTTTCTCTAACACTGTAGGCAGGTAAGTTAGGAGCATTGGGGAAATTACCAGACTCCTGTCACATTTGGTAAATGCAATGTCCAAATTTCATGCCCAATTAGAGATCTTAGGGTAGGTACTCCTATAAGTTTTGGCTATCCTCCCCTCACATTAGGTGCTCAAAAAGGATTTACTAAGGCATCAAATGTCCCTCATATGGGGCACAAAATGTGTGAGCTTGAAGGCATTTATAGCCAAAACGTGTCAGTGTCACATTAAGGAAAAGAAATAAAGTCTCCTTTTCTTGAAGTAATTTTACAAATAGCAATCCCAGATTTGGTATCTTTATTCTTTCTCCCTGTGTCTTCTTTTGTTTTCTCTCTGCAATCTAGCTATTGTTTGAGTCTGAATGTGTATCTTCCTGAATGCTGTCTTGTGAAATTACATTCCCCTGTGACTGTCACTGTGTTTGCCCCCAACAAAGGGCTTTTGGTTCCATATTTCTTGACAGCACAGAAAGCATCATATAGGGAATAAATGGGTTAATTTATAGAAAACTTTAGAATAATTTTTAATGGTGGTAAAACTTTACTGACCTCAACTGATCCATGTAACAATTACTATCAAGTAGCATCCATATGTTACTTTCAAAATGTATGCAAATATATTTGTTTTACAAGGTTTCTTTTTAACCTATTTGTTGCTTTCAAGAGATGACTACCATATCATACACACACACACACACACACACACACACACACACACACACACACACACATTAATCTGTGGGTCAGGGCATGAAAAGTACACATCTTAAGATTAAAACTATACAATAGCTTATATTGTAAAAGATGATTATCTGGGAATCCAAGGCAAGTAAGTTTGACTCTTATATAATGTTACCTTCAATGTAGGTTAAACAAAGAGGCTGATGATTGAGTAGGATATCAGTCTGAGGTATTAAATGGCCTCAAAGTATATTATTATCTCTGCCTGTGATGGTCAGAAAATGTTCCATTCTCTCAGCACTGAAGAGATAATTGCATCATACTATATTGCCACACAGGACGACACCTCAACTCTAGACAATGATATCTTTTGGTGAACAACATTGTACTTGGATCTATAGATTTTCATAGTGAAATGGATTATATCTATTCCCCAATTTTTGTACATCTCCTGAATATCTATGATTACTTCTTCAGAGGATAGAATTTTATAGTAAAAATGGAATATAACTCTATGTCAACATATGTTATTATATCTGCCCTTGAGAGTTAACCTAGTTGGGTGAGTCTATGACATGCACAATGGACAATCCCTCACCTTTATCACCTTAAGGTGTTATAAAGAGATAGTTGAAATAATTACTTCTTTAATAAGATACCACAGTTTTCTTTCTCAAAATTCTCACCCCTTAGCACAATCCCTACAATCTATTCTGATGTTTGGAAGGATCTGCTTATCCCTCTGTGTCCTGACTCAGAAAAGGACATTCCCCCCCCCATTTTTCCTGTTTATTTCATTGAAATGCTGGTCTGAATTTAAGTATGCTTTTCTTGATACTTTGGGCTTCCTTACCTTTTATTTAAATCTCCACCCCTGCCTTGGTTGCCATGTCTAACCTCCATACCAGTTTAACTCCAACACCATGTCTTATTTCCTTCCACATTCTCTTCCTCTCAGCAGCTGCTGAGATTTTTACCTTGCCTGCCTTTGGGTAAAGGCTCCACACATGTACCAGACTGACCTCTCCATGTTCAATGAATTGTACAGATGTCCTCCACAATGGGTCCCCATTATCAGTATTTGGAGAGCAACTATCTGTCCTACCATCTGTAGCAGGCTTTCTTTGGTCCACCAACCAGCTCCCAAACCATGACATGGAGACTTAATACTAATTGTCAATGCTCAGCCTTAGCGTATTCTTGTCCTACTAACACTTAAAACTTAAATTAACCTGTTTATCTTCATCTATTTGCCTTGGGCTTTTTATCTTTCTTTTATTCTGTATGTCCTACTCGATGTCCGGTTTGCTGGCAGCTGTCTCTTTCTCCCTTGTTCTCTTCTCTGTCTTCTCTGAAGCCTTTATTCCTCCTACTTATTCTCTCCGCCCACCAGCCCCACCTACTGCTCTACTGCCTAGCTATGGACTGTTCAGCTTTTTTCTTAGATCAATCAGGTACCTTAGGCAGGCAAGGTAAAATGACAATATATCTTTACATAATAAAACAAATGCAGCATAAACAAAAGCAACACACTTTTACATAATTAAACAAATGTAGCATAAACAAATGTAAGGTGTAAACACACCTTTACATAGTTAAATCAATATCACACAACAACCATCAGCTTGGGTTGTTTGGAAATCTCAACTGGACCTCCTTGGCCAACAGCTCAACTGGATGAAACCCAGGCCTGTTACCGGTAAACTTGCCTGGCTATAAGAGATGGCCAGTTGAGACTTCATATTCCCCATTACTAGGAGTCATGGTTAGGATCACCCTCATAGATACCAGGAAGTTTCTACTGCCCCAGGTTTCCATATTGCCTTCCAAATGCCCCTCAATTCTAACCTTCTTTCTCTGTACTCTCTCCTCCTATCCCATCTCCCTACTACCATGTACTCCCTCCTGCTCTGATGCCAAGCTACCCCTAGTCTACCCATAAAATATATTCTATTTCCCCTTTCCAGGGAGATCCATGCATACCCCCAGACCACTCTTCTTTACCTAACATCTCTGGGTCTGAAAATTGTACCCTTGTTATCATTTACTTAATGGTTAATATCTACTTATAAATGAATATATACCATATTTGTCTTTCTAGGTTTTGGTCACCTGACTCAGGATGAATTCTTTCTAGTTCCATCCATTTCCCTACGAATTTCCTGATGTCATTTGTTTTAAATATTTGAGTAATATTCCATTGTATAAATGTACCATACTTTCTTTATCCATTCTTCTGTTGAGGGACATCTAGGTTGTTTCTAGTTTCTGGATATTATCAATAAAACCTCAATGAACATGGCTGAGCAAATGTCCTTGTGGTAGAATGGAGTGTCCCTTGAGTCCCAAGAGTGGTATAGCTGGGTCTTGAGGTAGATCAATTCCAAATTTAGTGAGAAACTGCCATATTGATATGAATAGTGACTGTAGACCTTTGCACTCCCACAAGATTTGGAGGAGAGTTCCCTTTGCTCCACATCCTCCCCAGAATGAGCTTTCACTTGTGTTATTGACTTTATACACTCTGACAAGTATAAGATGGAATATCAAATGAGTTTTAATTTGTATTTCCCTGATGGATAAGGATGTTGAACATTTCTTTAAGTGTTTCTTAGCCGTTTAATATTCTTCTATTGAGTATTCTTTGTTTAGGTCTGTACCCCATTTTTTTAAATTGGATTTTTTGGTAATTAATATCTAGTTTCTTGAGTTATTTTAATATATCTTGGCTATTAGTTCTCTATAGAATGTGAATTTGGTAAAAAAAAATATTGCTCATTCTGTAGACTGTCTCTTTGTCCAATTTGTTCGTGTCCTTTGCCTTACAGAAGCTTTCCAGTTTCATGAGGCCCCATTTATTAATTGTTGATTTTAGTACTTGCACCATCAGTGTCCTGTTCAGAGAGTTGTCTCCTGTGCCAATGAGTTCAAAGCTGTTCCCTACTTTCTGTTCTATCAGATTCAGTGTATCAGGTTTTATGTTGAGGTCTTTGATCCACTTGGGGTTAGTTTTGTGAAGTGTGACAATTATGGATCTATTGCATTCATCTACATGCACACATCTGGTTCGACTAGCAATGTTTGTTGAAGACGTTGGGTATTGCTTGTTTATTCCCATTGTGTATTTCTGGCATCTTTATCAAAAATCAGGAGTCCATAGGTATGTAAATTTATGTCGGTTTTCAATTCCATTGAACAATGTGTCTGTTTTTATACAAATACAATATGGTCTTTATTACTAAAGCTCTGTAATGCAACTTGAAATCAGGAATTATCTTTAGCAGTTCTTTTAGTGTTCAGTATTGTTTTAGCTATCCTGTGTTTCTTGTTTTTCCATATAAAGTTGAGAATTACCTTTCAAGGTATATGAAGAATTTTGATGGGGATTGCATTGAATCTGTAGGTTGCTTTTCATGGGATGGCCAAATTTTACTCTATTAATGGTACCCATCCATGAGCATGGGGGCCTTTCCATCTGCTGATATCTTCTTTGATTTCTTTTAAAGAATATTTGAAGTTTTTATCATACAAGTATCTCACTTGCTTGAGTAGAGTTATCCCAAGATATTTTATGTAATTTGAGGTTATTTTGTAAGGTGTTGTTTCCCTGATTTCTTTCTCAGTTCATTTGTACTTTATATATAGGAGGGTTGAGTTAATATTGTATCCAGTCACTTCCCTGAAATAGTTTATCAATTGTAGGTGTTCTCTGGTAGAAATTTTGGGTCACTTATTTATACTATCATATCATCTGCAAATAATGATACTATGAATTATTCATTTCCAATTTTATCCCATTGATCTACTTCAGTTTTCTTATTGCTGTAGCTGAAAGTTCAAGCACTATAATGAATAGCTAAATAGAGAGTAGAATACTTTGTCTTACTGCTGAAAACTTATTGCTGGTCCTGGACTTCTTTTGTTTGTGAGACTTTTAATAAGTACTTCTATTTCACTAGGAGTTATGGGTCTATTTAAATTGTTTATCTGATCTTGATTTAACTTTGGTTAAATCAAGTGGTATATTAACAAGGAATCTCTGCTGGTGTTGGTGGGTGAGGTGCAGCAATGAGTCATGGGAGGAGATCTATGGTATCCACAGGAGATATGGGCAGCGGGTAGAGGAAGGGAAGCTGCATCTGGTGTTCTGTTGCAGCACTAGTGAGCCGTTTGGGGGATTGTGTCTGAGGGAATAGAGCAGAGAAGGTCTGTGGAAAGGCTACCTGGTCTTTGTACACGTGTGGCATGTGGTTGAGCAAGGGTGTCTTCCTGAATTGAGGGCTGGTTTATGATAACAAGTTAGGGAAGGAGGCCAAGAGGGGATTGTCTATGGGATCCACAGGAGACATAGACGGGGTAAGGGAAGCTGCAGCTAATGTTCTTAAGTCTATTTTTTTTATTTTAGAATCTATTCTTAAATTTTGCCTCATTCTCCTCCTCATAACCATTCCCAATCCCCAGAGTTACTCCCAAACTTTATGCTTGGGCCTGCAAGCCAATTCTGGCCCTGATGTCCTCTGACATTCCCTAAGCCTAACATTCAGGCCCACATGAACTATACATCCTGTGCTATGCCCCAGTTTTTAGTATCCATTTAAGATGAAGAACCATCAAAATTAGTTCACATGCCCAGATCTCATAATAAAAACGCAAGCAATATAAAAGGTCAAAGCAGTATTACCATCCAAAAAAACAAAAACTAAAACAAAAATACTACTCCAGTCTTGTAGAAATGTTCTTTTTTTTTTTTTAAAGATTTATTTATTTATTATGTACACAGTGTTCTGTTTGCATGTATCCCTGCAGGCCAGAAGAGGGAGCCAGATCTCATTACAGATGGTTGTGAGCCACCATGTGGTTGCTGGGAATTGAACTCAGGACCTCTGGAAGAACAGCCAGTGCTCTTAACCTCTGAGCCATCTCTCCAGCCCCTAGAAATGTTCTTCAATGAGAATTACCTAGATGAATACAAAGAAATAGAATTTATGACAACAATAATAAACTTCTACCACAATATTCAAGAAATTTAAAGACAGAAGAAACAGCTTAATGACATTAAAGAGGATAAATGACTGATTGACACATAAAAAAACCACAAACATGAGGCTAATGGAAATGATGAAGACAACTGAGGATGTGAAAATAGAATTCAATAAAGAGATAGAAACATTGAAGAGAACTCAAGATATAATGAAGATAAAATTGAAAATCCAATAATATAACTAGAAAATTTACAGGAAAATTCTAATTAAAGTAAAATTGAATAAAGTATAAGATATAACATCCAGACTTGAAGATAAAATAAAGGATATAGAACAAAAAAGTAAAGCATACAAAAATACATGGAAAGTACACAAAAATGAAAATGTGTGGAAGGCACAGAAAATGTGGGGTGCCCTGAAAAGATAAAACCTTGAATAATAGGAATATATGAGTGCAAAGAATCCCAGATCAGTGGCAAAGATCAGTTCTTCAATAAGATCGTAGAATAAGATTTATTCAAACTAAAGTTATATGTATCTATACCGATTCAAGAAGTATACAGAATACTAAATAGACAAGATCAGAAACGAAAAAACACTTCTTATCATAGTTAAAACACTAAGTTTACAGAACAAAGAAAGAGTATTAAAAGAGGCAAGAGAAAACATATAAGAGACATATAAAGCAAAGCACATCACAGTCACAGTTGGTTTCACAACTGAAACTTTGAACACAAGAAGAGCCTGGAGCAATGTACTCCAAAACCTAAAAGACTATGACTGCTAACCTAGACTAATGTAACCAGCAAAACTATCCGTCACATTCTAGTAATAAATATAAACTTCCCACGGCACAAACAGATTAGAAGTTATATGCAGCAGACCAAAACAAAACAAAAACAAACAAACAAACAAACAAACAAAACAGAATGCAATATTTCTGTCTGAAGAGGGAATAACCACAGCCAAGAGAATCTAGAAGGAAATCAAAGGAAGGTGTAATTACTGAAACAAAAAAGTGACACTAAGACACAAATAATAACATCCAAAATCACCAACACAGTGGCAATAATTAACACACATCTTTTAAAAAAAATTTTAAATACTAATGGCCTCAATTCTCTATTCAAAAAGGCACAGACAAGGTGACAGTAAAAAGCAACAAAATCCATCTATCTGTTGTTTGCAAGAAACACTTCTTAGCTTTAAAGATAAGCACTATCTTAGAAGGAAAAGATGGACAAAATTATTCCAATCATATGGGACCAGGGAGCAAGCAGGCATGGCATTCTGATGAGGAAGTATACTTCATTCTAATCAAGAGGAACAATTAACCAAGAAGATGCTACTTTCCTAAATATATACCCACCAAACTCTGGTGCATTAAATTTCATAAAAAGTACACTACTGAAAATAAAGATACAGATTAACATTAACTCATTAAGAGTAGGCGATTTTAGTACACTACTTTCTACAATAGACAAGTCATCTGAACAAATTAAACAGAGAAAAATCATATTTAAATGGCATAATACATCATAAACTTGCATATATACAAAGACTATTCAACTCAAACACCAAGAATATACTTTTTATTCAGAGCTCATTGAAGTTTCACAAAAATAGACCACATCTTGAGAGACAAAATAAATCTCTACTACATCAGAAAAACTGAAATAACTCTGTGTATCCTATTTGACCATAATGCAATAAAATTTAAATTTAACAGCAAGCAAATCTGTATCAAGTATACAAACTCATAATCATTATTTTGCTAAATGATGAATGGGTCAAAGAAGTATTCAAGACAGAAAGAAAGAAAAAATCCTGGAATTAAAGTAAAAACAATATAATAAAACCTCTGTGATATATTCATTTTAGTTATGGTTTCTATTACTATGATGAGACACCATGACCATGACAATTCTTATAAGGAAAACATCTAATTGGAGATAGCCTATGATTCAGAGTTTTAGTCCATTATTGTCATGGTGGGAAGCATGATGACAAGTAGACAGACATGTTGCTGGGGTGGTAGCTGAGAGTTCTGCATCTGGATTGGCAGGCAACAGGAAGAAAGTGTGACACTAGGCCTGGCTTGAGCATCTGAAACTCCAAACAAAGCCCACTCTCAGTGACACACTTCCTGCTTCAACAAGGCCACACTTCCCAGTAGTGCCTGCCACTCCTGATTAGCCCATGGGGGCCATTTTCATTCAAACCACCACAATAGTAAATAGTCTTCATGGGAAATTTATAGCTTTCAGTGACAATATTAAAGAAATCAGAAAGAGATAAAATGACTTAATGAGACAAGTAAAAATGTAGGAAAGCAAGAACAACCCAAATACAAACAGAGTAGGTATATTATTTAAGGTTACCATTGCTGTAAAGAAACACCATAATCAAAGCAACTGGAGGATGAAAGGGTTTATTTGTCTTACACTTATATATCACTGTTCATCATTGAAAGAGTCAGGACAGGAACTCAAGCAAGGAAAGAGCTGATGCAAAAGGCCATGAAAGAATGCTGCTTACTGGCTTGTTCTCCTTGGCTTGTTCATCCTGCTTTCTTATAGAAACCAGGACAACCATCTCAGTGCTGACCCCACCTACAATAGATTTGGCCTGCCCAATATGATTAAGAAAATGCCCCAAAGGCTTATCTTTTCACAGCCTGATTTTCTGCAGGTATTTTATCTATGGAGCATCCTTCCTCTAAGATAACTATAGCTTGTGTCAAGTTAAGTAGCCAGCACAGTAAGGTTCAAGAAATAATGAAAATGAGAGAAGTAATTAATGAAATGGAAACAGTTATGTAGTGGGTAGCCATTCCAGCTTTGGTCTGGAAGTTCCAATCCCCAATAAGGCTTCCGTAACTATCACGCCTACAAGGCGGGGCCAAGGGAGGGCCTGAAGACCTGAGATCGGGACGTGCGGCGCTCTCTTGTTTCCTGGACCTGGACGCGAGAGGTAGACCGAGGAGAGTTCTCCAGAGAACACCGCCGGACTGCGCTGCGTCTTTTCCAGAACCCGCCACCTACTTACCCCTTTATTTGTAAGTTACCCACTAAATAAATCTTCTTTTAACTACGTGGAGTGGCCTTAGTATTTACACCAATACAGTTAAAACAATATATAAGAGTAAATGGATCTAAGAGCTGGGTCTTGGTGAAGATAAATAAAATTGACAGTTCCTTGAAACAACTAACCAAAAGAAAGTGATGACCCTAATTAATATAATAAGAAATAAACAGGGAAAATTATAACAGAAATCAAAGAAATTCAGTATATTATAAGGGAATACTTTTAAAATTTGTACTTCATCAGGTTGGAAAGTCTAAAGTAAATGGGTGAATTTCTATTATTACCCTAACCACCAAAATTAAGTAAAAAATTAATATCAACAACCTTAAAGAGACATATAATGAAGGAGGAGATTAAAACTATAAAAGGCCATTATCCTACCTGCTGCTGAGGGCCTTGTCTGGGTCTGTGGTCCAGTTGTCGTTAGGGCCTGTGTTGATGTCTGTCCTGTGTCACCTCAGGGGGCCATATGAAACTTACATTATGAAATTAGAGGGTCATACTGAGCCAGCCCTGCCTTCACTGACCCCAGGAAAGTTAAGCTCTGCCCCTCTCTGAATAGTTCAGCAAGAGAGCTGTTCCTGACTCTCAATGGGGAGCTTGCCCCTGTACTCCAGAGAGATGACCCCATCCCTACCCACAGTTAAGTGTGAACTGACCCTAATGGCATGGTATATAAGAGCTGGCTTCACCCCCTTACCTAAGGCAGGCAGTCCCAATGGTCCAGATTGACAAGCTCAGCTACCACTCAGGCACACAGCTGTGCCTTAGGTTGGTCCACCCTAACATCTACCCCATCTAGGAACTGTTGGAGTGCCTGAAGGGACTGGTTCTGTGGAATGATACCCACAGGATCTCCATGGCAGCTGTGGGATATCCCAGAGGAGTTTCAGTGAGGATCCGGTGATGATGGTGTACCAGAAACTAGAAGCCTTGAAGGGGACTAATGACTCATTACAATGAACATTTGCTAGTAAGGCTGATTGGACAAAAGTGTATACTATGTGACAGATCAATCCCAATGACACCAGAACAAATGAAGAGGTGTGGGAGAGGCAGGAAAGATGGAGAAGCAAAGAGGTTTTATTTGTTTTGTTTTGTTCTTCTTTTCTTGTTTTATTTTGTTTTAAATTTTTTGGGGGGTTGCTGCAGGGGTGAGGGAAGGATAGGTGGGAACTGGAAGGAGAGTGGAATTGGGGTGCATGATGTGAAATTCACAAAGAATCAGTAGAGAAATTACATTAAAAATAAATGAATGCATAAATAAAACATTATTGGCGAGAGAGAACAAAACAGAGAGAGAGAGAGAGA
>CABHPQ010024797.1:0-18590 GCA_902168405.1 Peromyscus aztecus | reverse complement strand
CCAGGCCTGAACAGACCCATAGAAGAATTCTACCAGACTTTCAAAGAAGATTTACACCCAATCCTTAAATTACATTAAAAAATATAAATAGAAGTAACACTAACATACTCCTTCTATGAAGTCAATAGTACTTTAAAATGAAAACTATGTAAGTACACAGTGAAAAAAGAAAACTACAAGCCAATATCACTAATTAACATATATTATAAGTCATTAATGTGAACTGAATATAGATATACATCAAAATAATTAACCTAAATGACTAGTTGCCTTTATCCCTGAGATACAGAGGTTCAACATATGCAAGTCAATAAATGAAATAAACCATATATATGGATTTAAAGACAAAAATTGGCATGCTTATATCACTATATGGAGAAAAATATCTTGATAAAATTGAACATTTCTTTATGATAAAAATCCTAAGAATGTATGACTAGAGGAAACATATATCAACATTGATCTTCTAGGAGAATATACAGCTGCCATTTTACAAGACTAGTATAATTCCTAACTACATTCTAAATATTTATTTTTATACCCACAAGTAAGTATAGACTTCATCCCTCACTAAAGAAATATCTTATTGCAAAAAATGGAAATCATTACAGAAAACACAACCAATCAAAATTGTGACAACAAAGGATGGTGTGGTTCAGGGTCTTAACTGATATATCAACAATGCAACTCCTGCACCCAAAGCTCAGAATTCATAGTGGGAGAGAGACTGGAAAGATTGTCAGGTCCAGAACAACAGAAAGTTTTCCATGAAATTCAGTCTTCTAGAAATGGTAGAGAAGTTTCACCCATGAATTTTCACCAATATGACTGCCTAAAAGGACTGGAACAAGGAGGACACAAATAGACAAGTTACAATGGAAGGGGGAAATTTCAAGTGAGCTCAAGGGGTCAAGGACACCAGGAGAACATGGCCCACAAAATCAACTAAGCAGAACTCGGGGTTCACAGAGTCTAAAGTGGCAATCACAGATCCTGCATAGGTCTGTGCTAGATTCTCTGCAAATATGTTATGGTTGTTAGCTTGGTGTTTTTGTAGAACTCCTAACGGTGCAAGTGGAGGTGTCTGTGTCTCTTTTGCTTGCTCTTAGTAACTTTTTTCTTAGGAACTTTTTTCTCCCACTGGGTTGCCTCACCCAGCCCTGATATGAAGATTTGTGCCTACTCTTATTGTAACTTATTATGCCATGTTCAGTTGATATCCCACAGAGGCCTTTTCTTTTCTGAAGGGAAACATAGGAGGAGTGGATCTGGAGGAGAGGGAAGGAAAGGGAAGGGACTGGTAGAGTGGAGGGAGGGGAAAATGTGGTTAAGATGTGTGCTAGAAGAACTAAAAAAATGAAAATGAAAAAGAATTACAGGTAACTAAAGAATGCTGGAATTCGGACAAATAATCTTCCCTAGGGAAGGGCCCCTGACTTAGTTATCCAATACTAAAATGATCAGCCCTGTAGTCGTAGACATACAAGCGACATTATATGGATTGAGCAGGTTATATTTATATATTTATGTGTTATATATTATATATATATGCCACAATAAAGAAAAAGATGGCATAAATTGAGAGACTGCATGTGTGGGGACATGGGAGGGGTTGGAGAGAGGAAAATGTTGGGGGAAATGATGCGATTATATTTTATTTTCACAAAAATTATTTACAAAAGGGAAGAAAATCACTCAGAGGAGTGCCCAGCAGCTTGGCTTTTAGTTAAATCCGGATTTAGTCAAGTTAACAGGATGAGCCATCATATTGGTTGGTATTCACAACAGCCAAGAAATGGAAACAGACTAGATATGTATCAATTGATAAATCAATACTGAAAAACATGATAGATTGATACAATAGAATATTATTCAGCTTAAAAAAACTTTTTATTGATTATTTGTGGATTTCACATCATGCATACCGATCCCACTCATTTTCCAGTCCACTCCCCTCTGCCCTCTGCCCTTGTGACATCCCCCAAATAAAACAAAATTTAAAATTATAGCCACAATATAAAAAAATCTCAGCATGGACACTGTAGTGTGGCCCAGTGAGTCACACATTATACCCCTTGGTACATAAACTGTTACATGTAAGTGTTCTTTGTAATGGATCACTTATTAGTCGGGCTTGTGGCCCCCACTTCTGTTACCCTATTGATAGTGGGCCCTCACTGGGACTCCTCCCTTTTATCTAAGTTGTTCTATTTACCAATAAAGATTTGGGAGACAAATATTGGGGTGAAAACTTGCTAGAGCAGAGAAACTTATAAGCAATCAGCTGACCCAGTGAGAAAGTGTCTCTCTTACTCTCCCAAACCAAAAAGGCCCATGAATCTCTAACTCCCTCCCTTCTTCTTCCTGCCAATCTCTCTATCCATCTTCCCAGGTCCTCTGTACTCTCTATGACTAATTCTTGTCAACTAGTCCCTGGCTCTACCCCTTGATCCAAGGTTAATTTTATTAACACAATCTCAGAGTATCACAGTGCCTTCAAATACCATGTAACATTTCCCCCTATTTATCTAAATAAAAAAAGTAAAGGTTTTAACTCTAACACAGTAAAAGTATATACAATAAGAACAATTATCTGGTAAGAATTACATTCACAATGTCCAGTCCATGAGTATTTGGCAAACTCGGGGAAAATACTCTATTATCTATCCTATCTTGGTGAGTTCAAAGTTTTATACCTATGCTACTTTCTCTCATAACTTGTATTATCATCCTAATAATATGTTAATAGAACATAAAACATTTTCTTAGATTAAAAAGCTTAAACTTTTATGTCTCTTAATCTTATGAAATTTACATCTCTTTTCTAAGTTTCTTTTCTGAATTTGGTAACAAAGAAAATGGTATAACTATGTGCTCTTCAACCCCTATCAGAGACCCAAGAAGGATAAAATATTACCTGAGTAAACAGGAAACACAGAGCAAGCAACTTTTAAAACTACAGAAATGACAGAGACAGCTGGCTGCCTGGATAGTCACCAAAGATTCCCCTGAAATTTTGAGGAATCCATCTTCAGACTACAGGCCTAGAATATCTGACAAACTTTTCCGTGAAGCAGGAATTTTGAAGGACTGCCCTACCTTGTCTTGGAAAATTTTGGCAGTCATCTTCCTTTGTGTCCTGCTTGTCTAATTTGGACAGCATACTGTCAGCAGTTGAGGCAGGTGAAGTTTCTTACCCAATGGCTAGCTTTGCCATGTTGAAAGCAAAACTCCATATGAAAGATTTTTGATGACCATCATCCTTTCTGAAGTAGATTGGTGTGGCCAGGTACAGACGTATCTCACTGTTGTGAAAAGCCTTATGATATTAAAACATTTTAAATACCATATTCTGTAGATCTCTGAAATGTTTGAAGACCACCTATCTATCTAAAAACAAATAAAGCTAAATAAATTTCATTTCTGTCTCCATTGAAACCCTTACTACAAGTTTGTTATCTTAATTATCTTAAAAGGTTTTTAATAGTAGCTTTCAAAGATTAGAACTCTACATTAAAATTTTAAATGAGTTACATAGGTACAATGCCTTACAGTATGTTTTAAGAAAAATAATCTCAAATTTGTATCAATATACCAATGTCCATATCAATGTAAAATGTTTGAGACTAATAGTTGTCTTTTAGTCTAAATGCAGATTCAATAATGTATGCTTTTATCCAATCTTTCCTATTACCCCCCCTTTTGTTTTCAGAAAGAGATCCCTGAATCTAATCTTCTTTGTTTGGTTTCCTCCCGGACCATGGCCAATAATAACTTGCAACTAACCTCCTTAAACAATGATAAACATCCATAACCCACCAAACAACAAAAATCCACTCACAACAACTCTTGGAAATGTAGGTAACTTGTTCTTAAAATTACTTCTTGTTGTCTGGGAATGACATCTTCAAAGTACTCTTAGAAAATTGGGAAATGTCAAGTCCTGGGAGAGCTAGCTCTATCATTTGTCGTCTAGTCTCTTTGTGATCGGAAATTGCAGGGCTTTTTTGAAGTACTTGTTAGAGTAGTCTATGAGGATGGACCATCTTAACTATGAGGAAGGACCGTCTTAGCTAACCACTTTAAAGTTGCCCTGAGCAGTTTGAAGTCCAAAGCTGATCTTTGGGAGGTGTTTGTCCCCTTAGTGGCATTACCACAACCAGGCCCCATCATCTTCTTAGAGACCTCAATTGTCACTGCCAGGAATTGTCATGGTACACTGCAGAAAACTTAAACATTTTCAGTGTCATATGTAGTATATCTCCAAGAGGTTAAAGGACCACAATCTGTTGAATACATTGAGGGTACACAAACTTAATTCCTAGTAACCTGCTTCAGATTCAAACCCAAAATTAATTAGGTGAATCTTATTTCTAAAATTCGTACACTGTATGACTATATATATATATAATAGATTTACTATATATTGCTAATATTACTAACATATATTATAGATTTTGAGATAATATTTATACATTAAGAAAAGTTTTGAAGAGAGAAAATGAAACGAAAGGGACAAGTGTTACAATTCTGGACTGAAAGTTACCCTGACTGTCAGGAGTCAGGCTATACCTGCAAGTGTTCAGCTCTAGAGGGAAAGACACCCTGACTGTCTGAAGTCAGACAATACCTACAGCTGTGAAAGGAAGGTATCCTTGATGCCTGCTGCTGTGAGGAGAAAGGTATCCTGACTTGTGGGGAAGTCAGGCTATACCTAAAGCTGTGAAGGGAAGGTGTCCTGGATATCTACAGCTATGAGGAGAAAGGTATCCTGACTGTTGGAAATCATGCAATTCCTACAGCTGTGAAGGTAAGGTATCCTGGATACCTATAGCTGTGAGAAGAAAGGTATTCTGACTTTTGGGGAAGTCAGGCTATACCTGAAGCTAGGTTCCAGTGGGGGATGGTCTCCCCACAGGATGTGGCAATCCTGCTCTGCTCCCCTAAGAGAATTTCAGCTGTTCCTTGCTTCTCTGCTCAACTCCATTAAGGGAGTTTCCCAGCAGAGATGTCCTTTTCTTCTCATCTCTGGCCTACATTGGTTATTTCTCTGCTTCTCTTTGCTAAGCAGGAAATGTTGCAGAAATGTAGCAATCTGCTCCAGCTACTAGGAAGAAAAGTTATTTCTGCTTTGCTCCTCTAAGGGAGTTTCCCAGCAGAGATGGCCATCGCTTCTCTGCTCCACTCTGCAGTTTCTCAGCAGATATTCTGCTGCACTCTGGCAAAAGAAGGGCTTCATCAAAACTCTTTCAAGAGATTTATTTGGAAAGGAGGAATCCAAGAGAGTGGCTGCCTCTGCCCAATTGGAAAAGGGCAGCTGCTAACTGAGCAGGCACAGGGCTTATCCAGGGTTTCTTAGAGGCAGAGTTTTTCCAGGCAGAAGATTTTCAGAATGAAAATTAGTCAGATTTTAATCCCCTGAGCTAGACAAACGCAGAGATTAGTTAAATTCCATGCTCACAGATTTATTGTTTTCATGCTGAATGATTGTTTGTTTTTCCTGCTCAGGGATTGGTTGGTTTCATGCTCAGTTGGTCAGGGGCAGAGTGTGTTTCTTTAGCTCTGGTTTCAGAGACAAAGTGTGTTTCTTTCACTGGCCCTTTTTTAAGCTTTTGACTCTAGTTTCAGGGCCAGGGTGTGTTTCTTTCACTGACTCTGGTTTCAGGGTCTGGGTAGGTTTCATTGGCTGGCCCTTTTACACTACAAAGGATTATGAGAGTAGTGGAAAGAGAATACTCCCTTAATTTTGGCTTTCTTTTGTCCCAAATGAGGTGATTATTTCTGACATGAGACAGAGATTTTGTATTTTCCTTTAATAAGCATACTTGGGCTAGAGGAGAGAATCACAATTCAACACCAAAGCCAGCTTTGGTTTTTGATTGAATTGGGACCACAAAAAGACCCTTTGCCTTTTATGTTTGTACAGATCAGCAAAAGCAAGCATTTGGGAAGATTTATGATATTCTACCCTGTTAGAGGTGTGCTATGCCTATAGGCCAATTTATTCTTTTTCATGGGACATTTTCTCTTGATGATTCCTTATTCTTTTTCAGATGTCTCATTTGTCCATTGGTCTTTAGATTCCTTAGTTGGATGCTTTTATTCTTCTGGAAAAACAATAGAAAAACCCTAAATTTGGGGAGTTCCTTTTATGGCAGGTTATATCTTCGTTAAGACAAATGTTTTTTCACAACAGAAAAAGCATTGCCTTTTAATAATAAATATATTTTTGATCAAATGAAAGGCACTTATTAGTCTTATAAGTTAGTTGGATTGAATAACCAAGCTTTTTGATGAACTATCACCTCTCCTAATCAAGAGGTCTCTCCTGTCCCATTCAAATCTTTATCAGTCTTGATGATAACCATAGCTTTTCTTCTCCTGTGGAAACAAAAGCAAAACCTCTTGCCCAATGTAACGTATATCCTGATATCACCATAATGGCCATGACTTCTAGTAAATGTGTAATTACAGAATCATTCTTTCAAGAACTTTAAGCAGTTATTACCCATTGCATAAGTATATATGGTATGGTGCACATATTTTAATTTTCTAAACTCTTCAAAATGAAACACAAACATTTGCCAAATTTCACTTCTTTGAGTACCTTTTTGGTTACTTCTGGCAGGTAATGGAATTTGGTTATACGAAGAACATGTAGTTCTCCTTATAATTACTTTGGCTTGTTACCAAGTAGTAGAAAAATCTTTCTTCAAACCTTTGCTGTTAACATTGTGTTTCTTATGAAATTATGAGGCTTTGAGCACATTTCCTATCAATAGCTGATAAATTTCATAATTACCTGGTAGACCCATGTGGGATCTCATATGTATTATATACAAGGAACAATTTCTATTTCTGATTATTTCCTACAATTGAGTAAACAAAAAAATTAATTCTGAATCATCTGGAATAATTTCACTGGTTTCAATATGTAAAACAACTTTTTCTGTATATTGAGAGTCAGTAACTATATTAAGAGGTTTTGGAAAATCCTACAATACCTGGAGAATAGCATATAATTGTAATTTTTAACTGATGCATAAGGGCTTTGAGCCACATCACTTATATTTCCTGACTTATAACCTACTTTTACTGATATTTGCATCAATAAAGAATTATAGGGGTTCCAGAAATTGGTGTTCCTCTTACTATTTGAGGGAGAATCCAATTAGTCCTTTTTATATACTGGTGTCTCTTGCTTTTGGGATATTTCTTGCTAATCTTTCCCAATAAATTACTGCAAGCTCTTTGCCAGTGTTCGTTTTCGGCCCATAGTGAATCAATTTCAGCATTAGTAAAAGGTACCACAATTTCTGCTGGATCTATTCATGTTAATTGATGAAGTGTCAATTTTCCTTCAGAATCAATTCAGTACCCTTTTTTACATAGGCTTATAATTTTTACTCTGTGTTGTAAAATTATCCATTTAAAATATTTTCTTCTCTCTGCATAAGAATTACTATAGGAGAATGAGTAGAAGGTAGTATGACTTGTATATAATAAAGCTCTGGATCCAAGTGATCCACATGTACACCCTTTTAATTTCTTCTCTAACAGAACCAATTTTCTTTCATCTTCAGCTGATAATTTTCTTAGACTATTTAATTTAAGTCTTTATCACCTTGTAAGAATTGGAATAAATAACTTAACTCCTGAGTAGTTAATCCAGTTGTGGGCCTTAGCAAGTTAATATCTCCCAGCTCCTTTTGAAAATCTTTAATAGTTTGTGGTTGATCTCTCCTGATTTGTACTTTCTGTGATTGAATTTTCTGTAAACTCATCTTGCAGCCTAAGGTACTAATAGATTCTCCACTTTGTATTATTTCAGGAGCAATTTTTAATCCTCAACAAGGCAAAATTCTCTTTACTTCATCAAACATGTTTTCTAAAGCATCTGTATCTGAAACATCCAGTCAGATATCATAAATATTATGGTAAATTACAGATTGAGGAATTGATTATGAATTGTGTCTAATGGCTGTTATATAAAATATTGACATAAGATGGGGCTGTTTAACATTCATTGTGGAAGAATATTCCAATGTTACCTTTTAACAAGCTGGGAATTATTAAAAGTAGGTACTGTGAAGGCAATTTTTCTCTATCCTGTTCTTGTAAAGGTATAGTAAAATAGCAGTCTTTTATATCAGCCATTATAATAGACAATTCTTTAGGTAATAAGGAAGATAAGGGAATTCCAGGCAGTAAAAATCCCATTGGCTGAATCACCTCATTAATATCTCTGGGATATGTTACCATTTTCAATATTTCAGATTTCTTTTTAAATAATAAATATAAGATAACTCCAGGAGCTTGTCGATTCTTCAACATGTTGAGCATTTAATTGCTTCTGTACCAGCTGTTTCAGTGCTTGTAATTTTTCTGATGTCAAAGGCCATTGTTCTACCCACACAGTTTTAGTTTCAGTTAACCATTTTAAAGGTAGGGCTGTTGGTACCTTTAAAAGTCCAACAGCTGTTGTGCCCTGCTTATTTACAACTTTAAAGATGTGTGACTTTCCTGACAATACCTTTTAGTATTTCTCTCAGAAGCATTATTTATTTTGTGGTTTGTGTCTGAGATTGAAGGAATGTTGCTCTATGGCCCTAGCTTTTTCTTTCATCATTTCTCCATTGTAACTGAGGACTTTCTTCCTATATTGCTGTAGCTATATTTCTATTCTTGAGGGATAGTTCTGTTCTGAGTTGCCCATGAATTTAACATCTACTTCAAATAGGGTGAATACATAGCATACAAAATGACTGCTTCCTTAAATATCCTCAAATCTAATGTTTCTACAGGATTCCATTTAACTCCTGTATAACCTTGGGGGTACCTATTGTATACCAGTTGTTCTTGTATAGTAACTGGATAAACAAAGGTTGGTTTTCTAATAACCTTGGGCCACACCTTTCAGTTTTATTATGCAGTGGTGCAGAAGATTCTTTTCTAAATTTCTGAGTCTTTTTTCTTATTTTTATTAGTAGTTCTTTCTAAGGCTTGTGTCTTATCTACAGTAAGTCTTTCTAAGGCTTGAAAATATTCAGTCAATTTTTCATATAACATATATATGATATTTTCATAAAAACATCAGACCATGTTTTTAAAGATAAAATATGAATTACCAAACTGATAGTAATTATTATAGCTATTATGTCAATACCAACTAAGTCAGTTATTCCTTCATGATTTTTTCTATTCTCAAGCCATCTATTATGGCTCTATACAGAGTCCTAACTTCCTGTATTGTGATATTTCCCATTCTTAACATGGAAAGATCTTTCTGTGGACTTCCCAGGTGTCTTACCAAATCTGTTGCAATGTTTGCAGTGGCCAGGCTGTGAGGCATTTGGGGCGAGGTTGAGTGGCAGCAGCAGCAGCAGTGGAAGAAGCCAGAGTGGCTGCTGTAGGATGAGCTGATGTGGCAGCAGGGCTGTGAGGCACAGGGTGTGGATGCAGAGGGACTGGTGGGAGAACGTACCTGAGGAGTAGCTGTTGCAGCAGGGGGTGAGTGGGTTGAGGGTTGAAGGCTTCCATGAGATCTCATGCTACATGTTGGAAGCCAAATGTTTTTATCTGAGTTGTTCCATTTTCCAAATAAAGACTCAGGAGTCAGATATTGAGGTGAAAATTTGTTAGATCAAAAAAGCCAAGAAGCAACAAGCTGGCTTTCCTTTTTGGCTGAAGAGCCAGCAAGAAAGCATCTCTCTTATCATCCCAACAAAAAATGCCTGTGAATCCCCAAGTCCTTCCCTACACCTTTCTGTGCATCGCTCCATCTTCCCAGGTATTCAGTACTCTCTATAGCTAATTCTAGTCAACTAGTAACTGGCTCCGCCCCCTAATCCAAGGTTAATTTTATTAACACAGTCTCAGAGTATCACAATGTGATCATATATATCACAACACCTCTTAGATGTCCTGTTGTCATCCTGTGTCATGGAGATCCTGTAGCTTTGGATCTGCAGATCCAGCCCCTTCACATCCTCCATCTGTTCATAGATGAGGTGGATATTATGGTGGACAAACTTATAGCCCTGGACTGGGCCTGGCTTGTAGCTGGGTTGGTCAGCCTTCCAGCATCCCCTCATTGTCACCACCAGGATGAGTTCTCCAGCAGTGCCTCGACTAACAATGCATCAGGCAGCAAGAAGAAAGGCCAGGTCTTGTTCTCCCACACCCACACCACCAGGGCTAGCTCTACTATTTTGCCCAGGTGAGGTGTATGACCTACTCTCCTGATTGCTGCACTTGGTGAGGGATAGGGCTGGCTCTTTTAATCCTCATGCCCCTGAGGCCAACTCTCCCACCTGCCATAGGTGGCAAGGGGCAGGGGGGTCAAGTGCATCTTTCTCTCACCCATGCTACCAAATGAATAAGTGGGATCAGTTCTTCTGCTTTCACACCCTCTGGGTGGGGTCATCTGTGCCCCCGCCAAGATGGTCAGCTCTACTGTGCTGCCCTGGTGAGATTCAGTGCCACTTCTCCTACTCTCATGACCCCAGGGGCAGCTTTTCCACCCACCACAGGCAGTGAGGTACAATACTCTTACCCAATCTACCACATGGCAGATGATGGCTGGGGTCAGATCTCCCATGCACAAGGTGTGTTTCAGACCCTAACTGTAGCCAAGGACCATGACTTGGTTCATGGCTCTACTGTGGCTGGGGTCTATGTTGATGTCCATGGCTCAGGTTACCAGTGAAAGCAAAGTGGATGCCTGGCATCTGAGCTGCTGCAACCTAGGAACATGTTAGAATTTGAGGGCCATGTTGTCACTAGGGTCATGCTGATCTGAGTGATCTTCAATGCCAACTACTGCCATGATGACATCCAGGCCTGGACTGTTTCTAAGGACCATGTCTGAGTCCATAGTCCTACTGCATCCTGAGTATATGTTGATGTCTGTGGCCTGTGTTGCCACCAAAGGCCACATGGAGGCCTAGAATCTGGGCTGCCACCTGTCCCCATGTTGGTGTCAGAGGGTTGTGCCACTTCCAGGCCCAAACAGTCTTGAGTGACATGTGCTATCACCTGGGGCCATGGCATTATGTGGGTCCTGATCTGTGGTTGGTGCTATGTCTGGGTCTGTGGCCATGCTACAGTCAGGGTCTGTGTTGATGTCTAAGGTTCCTGTTGCCATCAAACACTATGTAGATGCCTGGGATCTGAGCTGCCACCTTCGACAGGTGGATATTCAAGAGCCATGCTGCTGCTGTGTCCATGTCAATCTCAATGGCCTGTACTGCCAACTGGGGCCATAGTGGCATCTGAGTCTAGGCTGCTGCCAAGGACCATGTCTGGGTCCATGGACCAACTGCAGCTGAGGTGTGTGGATATTCATGGTCTGTATTGTTACCAAAAGCAACACAGACATCAGGGGCCTGGCCTGCTACCTAGGGCCATATTAGTACCCAAAGGCTGATCCTGTGCTGCACCACACAGATCTGAGTTTTATTTAGCTTTTAAGAAAAATGAAATTACATATAAATGTATTTAGCTGGAAATACTCTATGTGAGGTAACTAACACAGACTCAGATAAGTCACATGTTCTCTACTATATGTGGATTCTAGATTTTAATCTTTAGATATATGTATTTAAATTGGAGTTTCAAAAGAATCTGGGAAGTCAGTAAGGAGCCATGGAGTTGGTTGGGCTTTTAAGATAAGGAACGTAGAATGCAGGTAATATGAAAGAGATAGGGAGTAACAGAGCACAAAAGGTTAAGTAGGGTGGGAGGTCAGGGTAAAAGAAGAGATATAAAGAGGGATAACTAATATAAAAGATTTTTAAAAAGTCAAAATAAAAAGCTACTACTGAAGACACTTCCTGAAGTATACATATACATTTTTGTTATCTTTTTTTGTGAGACAGGGTCTCAGTATGTAGCTGTGGCTATCCTGGAACTTACTAGGTAGACTAGGTTGACCTTGAACTCTCAAGAGATATGCCTGCCTCCTCCCCTCAAGTGTTGAGATTAAAGCCATGCACCACCACACCTTGCTTCTTATGCATTTATTAAAACAAGTTTAAACTGAGTTACTTTAAAACAAAAAGCTAGTGATTCTCCTAGATAACAAAGGTTATCAAATAAAACTCTCAGTGCTAAGAATGAGTTACCTCTTTTGGAGATGTTAGTCAGTGGTGTCTCACGGATTCTATAGCATTGTAGACTATTGGCATTGCTCTTATTTACCCTCCAGAATTGATGGTAAGACACTGTTGCTGCAGACTCCACATAGAAGATGGAGAAATCATGTTGGTATTATTTGAAAAGATTCATACCTATTGAATGACTTTAATAGTGCTGGAAGGACTTCCTCAGCTGTGAACCACATAACCCACAATAAT
Source organism: Peromyscus aztecus (assembly GCA_902168405.1). NCBI lineage: Eukaryota > Metazoa > Chordata > Mammalia > Rodentia > Cricetidae > Peromyscus > Peromyscus aztecus. Next base: position 6,234 of record CABHPQ010024797.1, on the reverse strand, counting down.
TACTAGCCTGGCAAAATATTCCAACTGCTACAATAGTGACACAAATGATATAGAAATAACCAACCACTTTCCGATTAGATTTAAGGTCCACTACACAAGACAGAACTCATGCGTGGCACTTGTGATGGGGACAAGAACCCGAGGTTAGGTAGATCATAGGTACTAGGGGGAAATCTAATACTCCGACAACTCCAGGATGGATCAGTAAGATTTTTAAGCACTAAAATCATTGGATGATTACAGCAAACCTGTTTTGCAGAAAGAACAGTCAAGTTTCACATGAACTGAAAGAAGCTGAGACTGCATGCATGCAGGAGACAAAATCAAACCAGCTCTTTTTAGTCTTTTCTTCTAGTCCATCCCTATATCTTTTTGAGATCTGCAGAACCACAGACACATTTTCTACCTGGGACTACCAGTTACCACACTAGGCTGGGACTCAGTATGAAAATTGTGTTTGCCTTCCTGTCTTCCATCCTGCTTTTACCAGTCTTACTCTTAGTCCTGTTGCAGCACAACTTGAACCCCCAAGGAATCTGCCTCATGTAGTGGACCCATTGTCCTCCTAGTTCTTTATAACTACTCCCCTCCTCCAGCCACCATACTTGGCTAAGACCCAGAGTGGACAACAATAATCAAGGAATGGAACACAAATACGATAAAGACAATACCAGAAAAAAAAAAAGAAAATATGAGATATATAGTCCAAGTAATGCTTTAAACATCGCAATAACGGATGCTACTGCAAAAACAATCATAGACAGCTAAGACAATACTGTTTCTCCAGAAGCCAACAATCTTATTGCAAACAGGCCCTGAGAAAAACCAATTTAACTGAAACTCAATGCAAGGACTTCAAAATAGCAATTATGAGTATTTTCATGAAACTTAAGGATGATGTAAATAAATGCACTAATGAAGACTGTAAAAACACAAACTGTTGAATGGAAGTAGAATTTAACAAAAAAATACAATCACTACATACATAGAGGACCTAGTGCCAACACCTGTAGGCCCTGTGCATGTTGCTTAAGTCTCTGAGTTCATAACAGCCTTTGCTCGTGTTGATTTAAGGGGCCTTGTTCTCCTGATGTACTCCATCCCCTTTGGATTTTACATTCTTTCTACATCTGCTTATATAAGATTTCCTGATCTTTGAGGGGAGGAATTTGATGGAGACCTCCAATTTAGACTCTCTCTCAGTGTAATGTTTGGCTGCTGGTCTCTACATCTGTTCCCATATACTATAGGAGGAAAATTATCTTACAATGGCTGAATAAGACACTGATCTACAAGTATAGCAGACTATCACTAGAGGTCATGTTAGTGATACTTTTTTTTCTTTTTTATATCAGTAGAGTTTGGTTTTACCCTAGGTCTCTGTGCTATCTAGACTCTGGTTCTTTGCCACCCAAGCAGTGCCAGGTATGGGTTCTGTCTCATGGAATGGGCCTTAAGTCAAATCAGTCATTGATTGGATACTCCCATGTAGCTGTGTGGTCGCTACAGGAGTGTGTGGGTTCATGAGGGTCCATGGAATGAAGACACAGAGGCATCTTAAGAATGAATCTAGCCTTTCATGGCTGCAGGGGGGTCCAGCCACAAAGAACTGAAGCACTCTTCCCTTCGCCTAGGGCATATTTATTTACTCCTTTTTACATTTTAGATAGTTAATTTCCATAACTTCAAAGCAACCCAAAAGGAGCTCCCAGAGACCAAATGCCAGGTGCAAATTACTTGATTTCTCAGGTACCTCAGTTTTCCGGGTTTCCTGGACCAAGTTTTGCATAGGCCTTTGATCCTTGGGAGACTCTCTGATCCTTGACTCTCAAATAAGATTCACATAGGATGATAAGAGAAACAAAAGGTAAGAGAAACAAAAGGTGTGGCTAAACAAAGGAAGGATTAGGGCTAGGTGCTGCTCTCTGGAGCCAAGCCAGGAGCTCAGCAGGAATGCCACTACAGTCCCACATGTTCTGTGCCACCTTTGCTCTACACATCTTGCAAACAGGATAGATTGTAAGTCAAAGTGTGAGTGTAAGAACAAGTGGGTCTCTGGTTCTTGTTCGTGAGTTTATATGATAGTTTTTGCTTTATCTTATTACATTTTATCTTATCATGTTTGGTTGTTATCTCTTAGAAGCCTGTTTTTTTCTAATGAGAGACAAAGGGAATGGATCCAAAGTGGAAGGGAGGTGGGGAGGAACTTAGGAGGAACAGAGGGAAAGGAAACTGCTATGGGATGTCTTTCTGTATGCTGTGAATGTGTGTTACTCCCATTGGCTAATTAAAAAAGTTGCATTGGCCTATGGCTGGGAAGGATGGAGCCAGGCAGGAAAATTCAAGAGATATAGTGAAAGGAAAAAGAAGACTAAGGGGAGATTCCAAATCACCATCCAAGGAGCAACATGTAATGGGACGCAGGTAAAGCCATGGAACACGTGGCAATACATAGATTAATATTTATGGGTTGAGTTAAGTTGTAAGAGCTAGCTAGCAAGAAGCATGAGTCAGTAGGCCATAGCATTTGCAATTAATATTAAGCCTCTGAGTGATTATTTTATAAGTGGCTGCAGGATGGCAGGGCTGGGCAGGATAGGAGAAACTGGGGACCCCAGGGCTGGGTAGGACAGAGAAACTTCAGACTACAAAACTGTAATCAAGATTTATTGTATGAGAAAAACAAATTTTCAATAAAAAGAAAGATAAAAAATCAGTTCTTTCAATGAATGAACATGAAAGATATCCCTATTTTTTCTTTTTTAAAGTATTTTATAATTTAATTATAGAGGTCTTTTCATGTCTTGGTTAAATGCTTTCCTAGGTATCTTTATAACTTCTGTGAATGGTGTTTTTTCATGATTTCTTTCCCAGTAATTTCATTATTGATATATGAAATGCTGATATATGTTCTTCTTACATCTTGCATCTTAATTTATTTATCAGTTATAATAATTTTGGTAAAGGTTTGTTTTCTTTCAATGAAGTCATATAATCTGTAATCTGAAAAAAATACAGATTCACTAAAGAAAATTCAACTGAAGTAAAACTGGAAATGGAAAACTTAGGATGTCAAGCAAAAACCTCAGAGGTAAGTCTCACGAAAAATGAAAGTCACAGAAGAAAGAATTTCCAGTCTTAAAGACAAAGTAGAAGAAAAAGATAGTCTAGTCAAATAAAATGTTAAATCTGAAAAAATCCAGCATAAAACATCTGTGAAATCTGAGGATCTATGAAAAGACCAAACCTACAAATGATAGGTGTAAAAGAAGGGGAAAAACCCAGGTCAAAGGCACAGAAAGTAATTTTAACAAAATCAGAAAAAAAATCTCCAATCTAAACAAAGAGATGCCTATATACTTACAAGAATCACACAGAACACCAGATAGACAGGACCAAAAATGAAATCCCCCATAACACATAATAATCAAAACATTAAATGTACAGAAAAAAACAGTATATTAAGACCTTTAAGGGAAAAACATAGACTTACATATAAAGACAGTCCTATTAGAATAACATGTGACTTCTCAATGGAGACTCTGAAACCCAGAAGAGCCCTTGCAATGGATATTCTACAAGCTTTGAGAGACTACAGGTGCCAACCCAGACTACTATACCATGGATAAATATCAATTTCAATAAATAAAGAAAAACATTCATGATAAAACCAGATTTAAGCAATTTGTATTCACCAATCTAGTTCTACAACAGGCACTAGAAAAAGCAAAGATAAAAATTTCAGTCTGAAGAAATTAACTACACACAAGAATTCACAAGGAATAAATAATTCTAGAAGAGTAAATAAAAGAGGGGGAAAATCCACACCTCAACAACAAAATAACAGGAATCAATAAATACTAATCATTGATAACTCTTTAACATAAAAGATCTCAATTTTCCAATAGACAGTGACTAATATATTGATTAGAAAAGAGCATGCTTCTCTCTGCTGCATCTAAGAAACACACTTCATCATTGAGGACAGGCATCTCCTCAGGGGAAAAAGATCGAAAAATTTATTTCAAGCAAATGGAACAAAGAAGCAAGCTGGTATAACTACTTTAATATCTTATGAAATAGACTTCAAATCAAAACTCATCATTAGAGATAGTGAAGTATGTTACATATTTACTGAAGGAAAAATTCATCAAGAGGATTTTAAAATTCTAAATACTTATGCACCAAACACAAAAGCACTCAAATTCATAAAAGAATCACTACTATAGCTAAAAGCACATATGAACCATCACTTAATGATAGTTGATGACTTCAAAACTCAACTCACACAAATAGTCAGATCGTCCAGACAAAAATGAAGCAGAGAAATGCTAGAGTTAAATAATGATATAAAACAAATAGACGCCGGGCGGTGGTGGCGCACGCCTTTAATCCCAGCACTCGGGAGGCAGAGGCAGGCAGATCTCTATGAGTTCGAGGCCAGCCTGGGCTACCAAGTGAGTTCCAGGAAAGGAGCAAAGCTACACAGAGAAACCCTGTCCTCGAAAAACCAAAAAAAAAAAAAAAAAAAAAAACCAAACCAAAAAACAAAAAACAAATAGACATAGCAAACATTTACAGAACATTCCACCCAAACACAACAGAATACATTGACTTCTCAGCACCTCCTTTTCTTTAAAGTTGACAACACAAAGAAAGTCTCAGCAGATAGAAGGAAACTGAATAATACCCTGCATTTTTATGACTGCTATAGATTAAAGCTGGACATCAATAACAACAGAATAGCAGTAGTGGACAACAGTCTTATTGTCCATCAACTAAGAATAGATAATGAAAATGTAGTATATTCATACAATGGAATGTTATTCAGCTGTTAATAAAAAATTAAATTATGAAATTTGCACGTAAATTTATGGAAATAGAAAAAAATTATTCCCAAGTGAGGTAACACAGATCCATAAAGACAAATATTTTATGCATTCTTTTCTACATGAGTTTTAGCTTTTAAGCTTTAGGTATATGTACTGCAATCCAAATAACTACAACAGTTAGGTAGCTAGTAAGGTCCTAGGAGGGATGGAGGATCCTCCAAGCAAGAGAAGTAGAATATAGTGTTATGGTGAAATAAAGATGAAACTAGAATAGCAAGATTAAGTGGGAAGGAAGATGGGAGATAGGGGTATAGCAACAAATATGGAAAGGAACAATTAACATTGTTAGGATGAAAGACCTTGTAAAAAGACATCTGGAGATATACTACTGTAAAAACTTCTGTATGTATATATATATTTGTGTATTTGAAAGGAATTTAAACGAAATAACTGTATAAAGGGAGAGACAATTCCCCAAATAGACATCTTATGCCACCAAGTAAAACCTCCAGTTCTAGGAATAAGTTATTTCTTATTAAATCATTGGACACAGGATTCCAATGGAACACCCACCCACCAACCACCAAACATCACAGGCTGTTGCCAAGGCTCTTGGATTCTCTCTACAACCTAAGGGTATGATCATATTGCTTACTTATGTCACTGAACCTTGAGAATTCAAGCTGTTGATCAACTAGAAACTTCATCCCCCTACTGAATAGAATTCACTGCACTGTAAGGTACTGTGCATACTCTGTGCCCTACAGTAGTGACCTGCCTACAAGATATACTGGTAAAATAGAGACACAAATTTTATGGAGGTAACCAACTACTTTTTGTTTTAAGGCTCACTCCATGAGATGGAAGTCATACCTTAAACTGATAATTATGGCCAAGAACCTGAGTCTAGACAAGTCATAGTCCTAGGGGAAGATCTACTACAATTTTCTGCTAAAAGAACACAGCATTAAAATGATTTCTAATGATATATTGCTATACCCATAGTTCAATGCCTCACACAACTCTCAACAGAGAAGCTTTTTGCAGTAGATGGGAATTAACAAAAAGACTCACAAATGGACAATGTTCAGAGAGTGAGAGACATTGGAGCACTCAGTCCTAAAGGGGATATCTTTATCAAACTCCTTCCTCCAAAACTCAGTGTTCTACAAGGAGGAAAGAGTAAAAAAAAAAGGAAAGTTTTTAAGAGATAAAAGGAATGGATGACTTCAAAGCAACAGTTTCTTCCAGACACTCTAGGACTTAGGCATGTTTGAACTCAAACAGACTGTGGTTGCAAGCACAAGACTCGCATGGATTCAATCCAAATTGTCCTAGCACTGAGAAAGAAAAGACATGAGGACCCATCTCTGAGAAGCTATTTGAAATTGATACCTGCTGG
>CABHPQ010024796.1:5057-18275 GCA_902168405.1 Peromyscus aztecus | reverse complement strand
CCCCCCAACAGCATTCAATTAGTGAAGTTGCTCAGGGAACAGCTGTTGGAACTCTCAAGATGATGCCTGAGAGGCAGCTCCATCTCTTTCCTACATACCATGTAGGAGTCAGCTTGGTCATGAAGGACTCTTTTGAAAAATTCCTCCCCCTCAACTTCCACTCTCACAGGCCATTGCACTTTGTTTGAATCCTGAGGTTGTTGTGTTGTCACTCACCTGGGATTAGAGTTAGATTCTCAGATAATTCTTCAGTGTGAGAAAGGAAGTCAAGATTTTGATCCATCTCAATTCTGGAAACAAAATACTGGTTTAAAGTAAAATGCTCTAGTATTCATATTTATCTCTCTATAAAGGAAGAAAGATCTGAAATCAAGGGCCATGGTATCTCTAAAGAAATATTCATGTTTGTGTTCACAAAGAACAACAAAGTAGTATTTGCTGTATTACTCTTTAGGGAGCAAAATGAGATGTCAAACTCAACTTTTAAACTTCAAAACTACTTTGATGGCACAGAATATGATAGAATCTCTCAGAAGAGTGCTTGTCAAACCTAGAATGAATACCAACTCTAATAAAAAAAAAATACCAGTGCCAGGCATGGAAACATCCCTTCAAGTTGTTAGTTGGGGCTTCCAGAGGCTCCTCCAAATGAAATAGGCTATTGCCATTGCCTTTAATTGCCTCATAGTAATTCAAGGTAAGACACTATTCCAGTTTTGAAGAATTAACCAAAAGATTCTACATCTTTCTACAGAGATTTTTGCTCTTCAATGTTCACTGCTGCTCTATTCAAAATCACTGGGAATTGGAAACACTCTAGATGTCCATCAACAGATGAGTGAATTGTTACAATGTGGTACATTTGTACAGTGGGATATTCTTCAGCTGATAAGAAAAATGAAATTATGAAATTTTCAGGTAAATGGGTGGAACTGGAAACAGTCATACAGAGCAAGATAACCCAGACCAAGAAAAAACAGAGTATTTTCCCCAAGTATGTGAGTGCTAGCTTTTAATATGTGTGTTTCATTTGAAATATCCATTGATGTTAGGTGTCAATAAGAGGCCATGAGGGAGGAGGGGATCTTCAGAAGAAGGGAAAACAGAAAAAAGACTTCCATAAATGGGGAAATGGAACAAGCAGGATTCAAAGAGATGAGGATGAGAGGGCGGGATAGAGGGAGGAATGTGGGGTAGGGATAACTAACATTAATGGCATTTTGAACAAAATAATATGGAAAACCTCTTATAAAAACTCCCTGAAACATGTATTCCAACCAAAATGGAGACTAGCAATAATCTGTGAGGATAAACACACACTTAGAAGGAAGTTTGACATGAGCATTTAACAAAATAACCTTATAGTAGTTTTCCCCTAGTATCTATGACCTCTTGAACCATGGAATTTTTGGCCATGTTACAGTACTAGGCATGAATTCCCTCCTGTTGAGGAGGCTTCAAATCCAATCAGAAAACTATTCTGTAGCTGTCAAGCCACTGTTGCACCACTGAGCACGTATTACTGGAAGTTCAGTACTGCAGCATGCAGGGTCCAGCTCTGGTTAACACTACTGCTGTCCTTTCTTCCCCAGCAGCCTGCATAGGACCTTCCAGGGCTATGAAAGCTAACCAGCAGGGAGGACTTTCCTCAGTCAGTTCAAGGTTGATTTCTCTGTCATGAATCAGTAGAATGTGGATTGCTTTAGACATAGGCTCTCACCATCTGGTTACAGTAGGCGACTAAGAACCATGACAATGTCCAGTGTTGTTTTGTATACCTCTGGTGCCTCCCTGAACAATAACGCCCATGTCTGATACTGAGATTGTTGTTTAATAAATTCATCTAATTTCTCCAAAACTAGATTTATGCATGTAAAAACATAATATGAGTATTAATGTAATAAATTATTATATTAAGATATTCTTTTTAGAACATGTAAGTGATACATTATCCAGATTGGAAGAATATTTAATGTGGGCATAATGGAGCACGTGCTCCAGAGTCCCTTACCCAAACAGACTCAAGGTCTAAGGAGAGCCCAGTGGATGATCACATGGTCCTGAGTTTTAAATTGTGTTTAAAAAGTAAAACATTTTGAAGACTGTTCTTCCCCGGATACCCTGCAATTACAATTTTCATTTGTCAAATGATGATAAAGAGACCATAAACTTATTTTGGATTTGACTAGGACAGATGACTGAGGTGGACTTGTTCACGTGACCCACAGCCATTCATTGTACACACAGGTGTTCCGTCAAGATTTCGCAGCCTTTGGCTCATGGTATTTTCCATTATGTCTATTTGCTTCTTGGCTCCTTAACTCAAAGTCATATTGGTTTATTTCCAAACAGTTTCTCTTGTTGGAATCTGTATCTCTCCTCCCTAACAGCTCCCAATGTTCTTTCTGTTCTCACTGCTCACCGCTGCCTCACTGTGCACTCTGATCTGTCTGAAGAGGATTCTGAACTCTGTGTTCTTCATTTGGCACAAAATTGCCTCATTGAATGCTACCTGTTAATGTTCTCAATGACTTCCTTTTGAATAATACCACACACAGACACAGACACACACACACACACACACACACACACACACACACACACGCACAAACACTTGCAGAGGGAGGGAGGGAAGAAGGAAGGCAGGGAGAGAGAGAGAGAGAGAGAGAGAGAGAGAGAAGTGGGGACTTATTGGTACAAGTTAACACTCCTTGTTGAGAGAGAACTATGATTGTAGAACTGGAATTCAATGTTCATACCTCCTGCCCCCTGGTGTCCATGTATTGCACTGTCTCCTCCTGTGGGCAGGACCTAGACTATGTCAGGTGACACTTCTGAATACTGTTGTATTTTACAAGAAAGGCACAGGTAATTAAGTCTCTCATCAGTTTTATGTATGTTTAATTTGACCCTGAGTTCATCCAAGTGAAGACTGTCTATAGCAAGCTTGCTGTTTTTTTAAATGTACGTTTACAATGTTCGTTTGAATTTGTACTCTCTAATTTACTCTTCATATGCTAACATATCTGCAATATTCCCAGCAACATCAATCAGATCTTTTTCTGAGCATTTTGATGGTGTTGTATAGAACTCTGGTAACACTGCAGTGTTCTGATTCCTATGTCCATGGTACTTGTTTTGAAATGTGTAAAAATGCTGTTATTTTCTCACTTTAAAATACCTTTTTCTCCCATTTCAGTTCATATCTTTACAGTCTTCTTTTCTAAAACTCACAAGTCTCAACATAGAAAGCATTAATCTTCCTTTGTGCGTGATCAGAAAGCCTTGGAATTCACACTCAGAAGTCAGCAAAGACAGGAGGAAGATCACTGCAGCTGTGACAGTGTCTCTTCCTCATTGTCTCTCCAGTGTCCCGATGACAAAGGTATCTAAATCTCTTTAAGCTCAGAGCAAGTCCAGCACAGCTTCTCCCAGTCTTCAGGCTGTATTCAGAATCTCCAGGAAGGAGTGAGCTGCTTCTTTCACATTGGTGACCTTCCTGTGCATCCTGAGGCTTAGAGTAGCCCTACTGCTATCTGTCACTCCTCTTCAGGCCCTCATCCCCAGAAAGAACACTGAGCTGTTTCACTCTGAACAGAGACCCTCTTATTAGCTCAGTTCTTCCACACAGTACTCATGCTACAAGAGGATGCAGAGCTCATGTGGTGCCCCAGCCTGAAGGTTATATCTATGTTTTTGTAGCAGTTGTTCTAGAGCTGATGGGCAGCTACTCATCTCTTGTCCCTTAGGGTCCTTTCGTGTATGTGCAACAGCTTCATGTGGGTCTCCAGCACCTCCTGAAACTCAGTTCAGGGAGTCAGCTTGTCTCTGGTAAGGAGGGCTTTCAGACTGTATGCAGGAAGGATGGAAACTCCTTCCACCTGAGGATCCTCTGAATTCGTAGCTGGGTGCTCCTGTGCCCTGAGTCACAAGTGCAGAGCTGGACACAAACCATGTGAGATTTGCAGAGTAAGAGACCAGGGATGTTCAGTGAAGGCAACAGTCTGGAGAAAGTGGAATCTTGGGAAGTGCTTCATTCCTATGGGGGTCTTCATTGTCATTTACTTGTTTCTCATTTGTCAAAGATATGATTTCTCCTCAGTAGAATTTTGACTCAGGTAAAAAATGAAGCATTTTTTTTTAACCTCAGTATAAATTTCACCTAAGTTATCCTATAGAATCGGAGGACAGTGATTGTTCTAATACTGCTTGAGACTCTGATGGCCTGATATGGTTGGCTGTGAGTTATTTTCAAGGAGATTGTGTATCTACATTTCATTTCTAGTCTCATTTCTCCAGCAATCATCTCTATAGTGAAAACTCTGAAATGCGTTCCTCTACTGTTATGAACTCAAGTGCATTGTTCCAAGCAGTCACCACGTGCAATAGCACACCACTGCTGCTGCCCCTGTCACTCTGGAACACAGGACTATATTAGTTTTCACCAATTCACCTCCTTCTAAGCAGTATATTTTAAACAACGTTTACAACCAACCTTGACTGTTGCAGGCATGTTCCAATTGTTAAAATGCATTCCAAAACCATGAAACTATTACACGTATACTTTATCATTATGTTCCCATTTGGTTTTCTACTGTGGTGATTTCACTTCAGTTATTTCACAGGTGAAGATTATTTTTCTTTTTTAAAATGTGTAGGAGAGTGGATCTGTTTAAATACTTGGTACATGTGTACAGGTTCTGAGAAGGACAGAAGAGAGCATCAGGTCCCCAGGAGCTGGAGTTACAGGCAGCCATGAGTCACCTGATATGAATGCTGGGGAGGGAACTAAGACCTCTTGGAAGAACAAGGACCCTTATCTGCTGAGCCATCTCTCAAGCCCCAGTAAAGGGTCTTTAGTCAGAACATGCATCTGTTTCCTGAGTTAAACCTTTAGCTTTGTTTCTCTGAGTGTGCCAGGCTCTGTGTGCAGCTGAATCTCTTTCACCTTGGGAGGGATTGGTCCTCTTCTGCTTCCTGGATCCCTAACTCCATACAACCCCAGGGTCATCTAAAAATGCCCTGCCCCTACTGCACTCCACCCAGACTCTCAGGCAGGTCTGGTTTGAGAGGAGCTTCAGGCTCAGAAGGCTGGGAGGGAACTCTGCAGTGTCTGGCCTGGCAGGGTTTCTGGGTGGAGCTGACTGGTTACAGGAGGAGGGACATTCAACAGCCATCCTGACACCACAGCCCAGGGCTTGGTTCCTTGCTTCTGTCTCCAGCAGCCAGACAAGCACCATGAAGAGGCTGCTGTGCTCTCTGCTGGGGCTGCTGTGCACCCAGGTTTGCTGTGAGTCTGGCTGTCCACATTCAGGGACAGAGAGGATTCTGTCAGCACATGGAGGGTGGGGAAGCAGCTCAGGAGTCCTGCAGAGCTCCCACCTTCTCAGAGGACATGGGGTGTGTTCAGGGTTCTGTGGATGCTCAGTGACCTCCATCTGTGTCTCTTTCTCTGTTTCTAACCAGGGGTGAAAGGTCAACAAGTGAAGCAGAGTCCTGTGTCCTTGGTTCTGCAGGAGGGAGAGCATGCAGAGATGCAGTGTAACTTTTCCACAATGGCGACCCAAATGCAATGGTTTCACCAAAGTCCTGGGGGATACCTCATCAGCCTGCTTTCCAATCCTTCTGGAACAAAGCACAGTGGAAGACTGACATCCACGACCATAGCTAAAGAATATCACAGCTCGTTGTACATTTCCTCCTCCCAGACCACAGACTCAGGCACTTATCTCTGTGCTATGAATGCACAATGCTCCCCACACACCTGCAGCCAGTACACAAAACTTCAGGTGGGTGGGTGTGGCCTTTCCCAGCCATAAGACATCTGGAAACAACAGAACATCTGCTTGATTTAATATCCCTATTCTGTATAGGCAGAGTTTTAACCTGGAGTAAACTTTTGACCAGGAAGGTTAAGGACTTGGATATTTAAATTCTCAATATATATTCCCTCTTGAGTCATAAACGTCCATCTTAGAACTAACAGAGAAGCTGATGGGAGGACTGAATCAATGTGATCATTTAAGCTGCAGTGTGCTGAACTCACAAAGAAAGAGAAAGGGAATGAAAGACAAAGGCAGGCTTCCAGGTGACCCTGCTGTGGACAGAGTCAGGGTCAGTGAGCAGAAAACAAACTGTAGCAACAACAAGAACATGAAGTCATGGAAGATACAGAATGTGCAGACAGCTGGATGTTCCAGTTTCCTTTCTGTAGCTGTGATAAAAGTCTGAGAAAAAGCTACTTAGAAGGTGGAAGGATTTATTTAGCTTTCACTTCCAGGTCATAGTCCATCACTGGTGGTGACCAAGGCAGGAACTCAAACAGGAGATTCAAACAGAAACCCTGAGGGAACTCTGTTGCTAGCTCACTCACAGACGCATAATTAACTAGCTTCCTTACATGACCCAGGACACTTTCCTACAGAATGGTACCACCTACAGTGGGCTGGTCTCCATTCAGTCCATTAGTTAAAAAAAAAAAAAGGTACCTGGAGTTTTAGTGCTGTTTTATTGGATTTATAGAAGACAATGGGGGATATCGAAGGTATTGAATCTTCTAATTCATTATTTTGAGTTACCTTTTCATATATTTAACTTTACTCATTATTTCTTTAAAGTTTTCTAGACAGAGATCTGAATATCTTTAAGAAAATAAAGAGGGCCGGGCAGTGGTGGCACATGCCTTTGATCCCAGCACTCAGGAGGCAGAGCCAGGCGAATCTCTGTGAGTTCGAGGCCAGCCTGGTCTACAGAGTAAGTTCCAGGACAGGCACCAAAACGACACCCTGTCTTGAAAAACAAAACAAAACCAAAAAACAAAACAAAAAAAAGAAAAGAAAAGAAAGAGTAACTATGAGAAAGTGCTCAAACATGTAACTTGGTCAACTAACTTTAAAGAGAAGATCTAAAAAGTCTTACAACTCAATAAAAGAGAATGAATAACTCATTCTAAAATGAGCCAGATGAGCAGACCCTGTGCAAAAAAATGTGTATGTGATAAGGACAAATGATTAGAATGTAGTTAGGGATTGTGCTGGTTTAGTGACGTGCTGGTTGGAGGTTCTGCTCCACCATCCATGGCTTTACTAGCAGATGAAGGCCATTGCAGAAAACACAACCAGTCAAGAATCAGAGTGCTGGAATCTAGTCCCTAAGGATATGTCTGCAATCTAACTCCTGAAACTAAGGCTCAGGAAACACTGAAAAAGATGGGAAGAAAGATGGTAAGAGCCAGAGGATCATTCTTAAGAATGTCAGAAGCTAAACACATGAAGACTCCCAACATGGTTGTCTAAAAGTGAGCTGAAAAAGAACAACAATAGACATGTTAAGTTTTAATAGACATGGAAAAGTGTACAAAGCCTCAATCCTAGCTAATGACCTCCTGGCAACTAAGGAATGCTGATAGTGGGAGACACAGATTTTCCCAGAGAAGAGTTAACAATTAGGTATCCAATACAGACTGGTCAGCCTCGAAAACACACATACAAGTAACATTATATAGATGAGTGGATTGTATTTATATATTTAGAAAAAGTATGTTCATACATACATGTATAACAACCACTAAAGAAAGAAAAGCCATAAAGTTGAAAGAGAACAAGGAGGGGAATATAGGAAGTTTGGGAAGGAGGGATTGATATGACTATATTGTAATTAAAAAAAATAAAAGAAATGATAAAAGTGAGTGAAAGAAAAAATAAACTTTATGGTTTAATAATCACTATGTCTACAGTCTATATAAGGGGTCAATAAAATATGACTCATGTGAAATCCAAACATTTGCTTTTTTTTATAAGCTTTATTGTAAATAACAAGCATTGTCATTTCCTTTTGTCTTATGAATGGCTTCTCTCTCCAGAACGAAGTAGTTCTGGGTACAATAGAAAGATCGGAAATCATGGGGGAGTCATGGAGAAGAGGATGGAAGGGGAAGAGAGAAAACTATGCTATAGCTGACCTCAACAAAGATATAATCACTTTCAACATAAAAAATATTGGCTTCAGAGAAAGATTCAATGTCTTTCTTTCTTCAAGGCCTGGGCTTCTAAGCTCGGGACACTGTTGAGTGAAGACCTTGTTTGTCCACAGAGGGGCAGTACTGCTTCAGGACAGGTGAAGTTTGCAGCTCTTCCACACACTGCTCAATAAGCTAGAGATTATTATTTAAAATAAGTAAATTATCTCCTATGTTACTTAAGAGGAGAAAAGCAATCATCTCTATTTCTCTCTTTCTTTTTCATTCTTTCTTTTTTCTTTCCTTCCTCTCTTTCTTTTTAAATTTCAAAAGAAACATACTGCTATTCTTGGTGGCTATATCAACACACATTACTACCAACAGTGTATAATGGTAGAATTACAATAAGAAGATTTCTGATTCTCAATGACTGTATTTTCAGCAATATCAAATTTGAACAAAATTGGAGAATACTTCCTATGTCAGAAATAGCTTTAGACAAAGTGTTTGTGAGGGGTGGAGTCTGTTAAAAGAACTAAGGTGTCTATGAAGTTGGAGTCTGTTCTGTGGGGAAGATTAAAGGCCACCAGAGTTCTCTCTGAGCTTCAGACTAGGAGGAATGGACAAGATCCTGAAAGCATCATTTTTAGTCCTAGCCCTTCACCTAGCCTGTAAGTCTTGGAGGAGAAACTTCAGGATATGGGATTAATGTGGATGCACGAGGGAACTGGGGCACCAGAAAAAATCATAAATGTTGAAATAATAATCAGGAAGTATTTACCTGGAAACCCAATGGCATTTGTTATTTCTCTACACAGGGGTGATTGGCCAGCAGCAGGACAGACGTGATCAGCAGCAGGTGAGACAAAGTCCCCAATCTCTGACAGTCTGGGAAGGAGGGACTTCAGTTCTGAACTGCACTTATGAGAACAGTGCATTTGTCTACTTCCCATGGTACCGGCAATTCCCTGGTGAAGGCCCTACACTTCTGATAGCCATACGTTCTGGGTCGAATAAAAAGGAAGATGGAAGATTCACAGTCTTCTTCAGTGAAAGCATGAAACAGCTCTCCTTGCACATCACAGATTCTCAGCCTGGAGACTCAGCCACCTACTTCTGTACAGCAAGTGCACAGTGCTCTCCAGGCACCTGCAGCCCACACCCAAACCTGCAGCTGAGGCTCCAGCAAAACCCTACTGTGGGGCTGAGCCTGGCCGAGGTGCAGACGGTTTTTATTTGCAGGAGCAGGTGGCAGGTGACACAGTGAATGTAAGGATCAGACTCATTCAGGCCAGAGACCGAGCTAGGTGAAGTCATGGCTTGCTTTTCTCCAGTCTCCCTTTGCTTGTCAGGCACCGCTGGAGCTTTACATGTATTTCCTTAACTAGCTGAATTCAGTTGTTTTCCTCAGTGGTTGTACAGATAGTTCTCTGTGTGGATGGATTGTACCAAGTGGAAATTATAACATCCCCATCTCCCTACACTCTCGTCAAGGGTGTTGTTAATGGTTATTATAGCCCAAACTCAGTCACTTTGACTGTGCCTTATGTGATAGAAATCACATAGAATTGTCTTTCACCTCAATCTCCTCTGATGACAAGGGAAGTGGTGATTTGCATGACCACCGACCACTTCTACTTCCTCTTGTTTTGAATCTTCTATCCCTGTCTACATTGAAGAACTCAAGTATTAAGCCAGGAGGCACTCACAAGGAAGCAGGTGTGTTTACAATAGACAAATGACATCCATGGGGAAAGAATAATTGAATTTACCTATATAATGATAATACATAACTTTCACTATAGAAATTATTTCATTTTTGTATTTCATAGATGAAAAAATAAAAATTGGTGTGTAATTTTTTTTTTAGCTAGCAGAAGCAGCTGCAGTCTTTATGGCCATCAGCAGCACACAGAATGGAAAAAGTGCTTCTCATTGCCTAACACTTTGTAGGGTTTAGTCACTTCATGCTACATACATACTAACAAAATTTCCACTGGAAAAAATTTAGTTAGTATATAAATATAAATGTTTGCATACCACATAGTTGATGGTCGTGTTAGCCCTAACCACCTAGAAAGTGAAGCAAGGGGGAATGCTTGAGTCTGGGATTGGAAGTCTAGCCTGAGCAACATAGTGAAACTCTGTCTTAGAAAATCCAAACCAACAAAAACAATGTGGAAAATATTTAACTTAAACTTGTAAGCCAGCAAGATCCCTTTTCATCCACAGTGAGTAGTTTTCAGTATGCAAAAAGGAAAGTTAAGACAGAAAATAAAGTCGGTTGGCTCTTAGCAGTAGGAGATAAATCTCACAATACCAGTGGGTGAACTCCCCAAGTCTTTCAAAGTGTTAAATCCTTTTCAAGTTTAAACTTGAGCTAGAAATTGGGAACAGTATTTGTATCAGATTGGAATAGGTTTCACTGAATACAAACACCTAGATTAGAAGTCAGCTAAAGAAAAGAGGCATCCTCGAGGATGGAGAATGGAGAACTTGGAAACTCTGGGTACCTCAGGACAGAACCCAGAACTTCCTAGGGAATGAGAGGCTGGAAAATACTTAAAGAGATCTGAAAAACAGTGAAGACAGGTAATTTATAATAACATAATCATCACCACTTGGGTGTCTTCATGTGTAGTCAAGGTAGACCTCCGAGTTTGAAGCAAGCCTGCTCTACAGAGTAAGTGCCAGGACAGCCAACTTAGGCGGTGAAGGAGACAATTGAAAACACAAAGCTGGTGAAGATGTATGTAATTCAACAAGGGGACCATCTTCCAGTACCAGTAAGCAGCAGAACTTGGCAACTTTGGCCCACATGGGTTCAGGCTTTAGAATCAAGGATATAAGAAAGGGTTTGTGTAATCTCCCTCTAAAACTAAGGAAAGGCACTGAGGCTAGACATGTGTCAGGGGTGTACCTGAATAGATGCCCAGAAAGGCAGTTGCATGAAGCTGTAAAGGTGAAGTCTGTATTGCTTGGTTGGTCAGGATGTTAGAGATGCCAGAGTCTTGGGATACCTGCTAAGGAAAACTGCTAACAGGTAATGGAGCCAGTCCAAGAGAAAAAAGTGTGCTGCAGTCAACAAAGCTGAAATGAGTTGGAGATCTGAAGAGTATTTGACTTTAGATATAGAAATGCAGATTTTGGACTTTGCTCAGCTGGTTTTCAGTCTTGCTTTGGTCCAGCATTTCCTTACTGTGCTCCCTCTCCTCCCTTTTGGAATAGTAATGTATATTCTATGCTGTTGTATGTTAGAAGTTGCAAGTTAACCCCCAGGATAATGGGATTAATCCACAGAGTCTATTTAATGAGCAAAGGAATTTATTTGGGGGTTAACTCACAACCAAGGGAGACTTATCATAGGGTCCATGAATGTTGAGCTATGTCCCACACTGATTTGCCTGGTCCAAGGTCTCAGCATCCAAAAAGGTAGCAAAGAGAGAGAGAGAGAGAGCACATTCGTGCATCCCAGGTCTTAAGGGTCCCTCCACAGCCACTCTCCAGGGGCATGCATGTCAAGGTCATAGGCCGGTGTAACAGCTGTCTGTTACCTCACTAGGGGTAGTGTAGGGCCCTGGCCCCCCATTTTGGGTAGCTGCCGCCTTGCTTGCCGATCTTGACCAGATGTCCTCCCTATGCTGATTCCTTCTTACTGAATGCTCACCGGAGGTTCTTTGTTTGTGTATCCTGCATTTGGTGTAAACAGCTTAGATGCAAGAATGTAGAACATTGGGTAGCTAACTTCTGCCCTCCGGGGTTCTCCCATTGTGCTGTAAGCCTATATTTAAGGCCTTCTCCCTCCTTCAATAAATGGAGTTTGGCATTCTGCTGGGGCGAATGACCCACTGTCTTTTGTCTCTGTTTTTTAATCCATAGCCCCTCGCTCAGACATGGTGAACAGGTGGTGGTAGCGTGGGCGCTACCGCAACAGGGTAGTACTTCAGGGCATGGTTCAAACAGCCACCCATTACAGCATACTTTTATACATGAATGTAACCAAGACAGCAATGATTCAAAGAAGGATGTTTGAGTGAAAAAAAAAGATTAGGAAAACATGTAAATAGTAAGTGCCAGTAAGCACATACTAAATATTAACAGAGAAGTCCTGTCCCAGAACTTTTTCAGTACAGGCCAACTTTAACAACATTGCCTGTCACAAACTATAGGTCATATCTGGGAAAGCACAATGGCAAAGCAGAAGACCGTATCCAGATTCAGGGTACACTGACCAGATTGGTTTCTACAGCTATATTCTGACATTCAACAGTAATAAACATGTCTTATAAATTGATGTAAATGTTTGGCATATGTAGTCAGAACATTTCTCTAGTCCCTCTGGGTCCCTTGCAGACCCACAGTTACTTATAAAATAATCACTCAGAGGCTTAGTATTATTTATAACTGCTCGACCATTAGCTCAGGCTTATTACTGACTAGCTCTTGCACTTAAATTAACCCATAATTCTTACCTATGTTTAGCCACATGGCTTGGTACTTTTCTCAGTTCTGCCTTGTCATCTTGCTTCTTCTGTGTCTCACTGGCAGCTCCTGACCCAGCCCTTCCTCTTCCTGTCTCTCTCCTGAATTTCCTGTCTGGCTATAACCTGACTCGACAAGGGCAGAACAGCTTCTTTATTAACCAGTCATAGCAACACATATTCACAGGGTACAGAAAGACATCCCACAGCAGGCATAGGAGGTACAAAATCATGTCCAAGACCAATCCAGGTAACACAGTGCACTTAAGGTAGAAGGTTCTCTGTCTTGTTTCCTGGAGCTTCACTTATAGTTCCCCAAGACATTGTTCACCACACATCATTCTTTCGACCATTATAGTGGTTTGAAAGGAAATGTCCCCCAAAGGGAGTGGCACTACTACACAGTTTGGCTTTGTTGGAGGAAGTGTGTCACTGTGTGGGTGGGTCTGAGGTCTCTGTTGTTCAAGATACTCCCAGTGTCATGGACCATTTTCCTGTTGCCTTCTGATCGAGATGCAGCCAGCACCATGTCTGCCTGCTATTGTGAGATATCCACTGCAGTCTGCTAAGGGGATATTATGGTTAGGATATAAACTGAGGAAATACACTCACAAATACAGAACCGAGTAGACAACTGAAGTCATGCTTGTAGATGTAACTAACCGTCTTATTAAATAAGAACACAGAGCCAAGGTAAAGATAAAAGCCCAAGAGGTCAGAGTTAGGAGCTTACCCGCGTGCTGCTGGCTAGCTTCTTCCGCCAAGAAACCTCTCCGAAAA
>CABHPQ010024790.1:9112-22611 GCA_902168405.1 Peromyscus aztecus | reverse complement strand
AGAGAGAGAGAGAGAGAGAGGGAGAGGGAGAGGGGTGGGGAGAGAGAAAGATCTATGTTTCTTGCATTCTTGAAATTCTGCTCTGGCCTTACTTACCTTTGGTTCAAGAGTAAGCAAGCAAGAAGTACTTCATCACTACTCTAGCCCAAGAAGCAAGGGTAAACACAAGACATGAACACACGATCCTTAAGCCAGAGTTTGAAATAACACATAATCAATGAAAATTGACTATTAAAACAATTATCCCTAATATAAAGAGAGCAGAAGACTCTGACTGTAGTTACAATCAAAGAAACGAGTACTGGGCTGCAACGAAGTGATTACAACTCTAGTATGACTCTTCTACTGTCTATGTGACCTTAAGCAAGTCACTTCTGGGGCCTCGGTTTTATGAAAGCTAAAAGGGAGAGACAGAATTAAGTAACATTCAGGGGTCATTCAAACTCATGGATTCCATTTTAAAAAATGAACCAATTAAAAATATTGGTTTGTAGTCTTCCCCACTTTGACCATTCCAAATGCTTCTGTCTGCAAACCAGTTCTGGAAGGAGAGCAGACACAGAACCATCTGCATTCCAAACAGCATCAGTGGAAATAACACTAATGGAGTCTGAAGCATGTGGCTAATAGACTTGATATTTCCTTTCCCCATAGAAAATGGGCCCATGTGGACAGAGGGTTCACATGCTTAGAAAATTCAGACATTCTGGCATCTAACATTTTGGTCTTCATGTTGCTTGCCAGTTAATACTACTCAGACAGTTTTTGTGTATTCCAGACAAAAACAGGGCATGCCATGGCCCCAACCTGGCTCTGGCCCTAATTTGTAAGCCCTGCCTTGGCCATGTTACTAAGGATCTCTGTAACAGTGTCCTAGTTGGCATATGGAGCTCACAGCTCTTCTGCCAGTCTCAGGAGGAGGTTGAGAATAAAAAGAAGCAACATGTGAAACCATTTGGCAGAACAGAACTGTTCCCAAATGTATTCCCTTTCCACATGTCTAGAGTGCTAACCCCATTAGGAAAGTCAGGGAGCTTCCCAAAATGGAATTACTCATTATTCTGAAAATAGCATTTGGTGTGCAACACCACTGCTTTCCCTTCACCACTGACAATCAAGCAATCACAATTTCACATATGCATTCAGTCATTTCTTTTTTTAAAAAGTTCTATTGCTCAAGAGTTAAAGCAAGATCACTTTCATTATAAGAAAATTCATTTATGTCCCTGTTTAAAAGTTGCTTCCAGAAAAATCATAAAAAGGAAAAGCAATATTTATTTCAAAAAAAGCAGATGTTAGGTACAAACTAAAGTCCCACAAATAGTTCAAACATAATGATAAGCAACTTAGGATACTTTTGTACTTTATAATAAACTTGGGATGAAATTAAAGCCTGCTTGTACCAGACACATGGGGGATTAAACCATAAGCAGCAATCCCTATCATGTCCACTACCTAGGACAGTCCCCAAGCTGCGAGTGCGATTTGTGAGGCAACAATGAGGGGCATAGGAGAGCCATCAGGACTCCAGGGAAGCAGAGAGTTCTTGTGCCTCCTAGGCCAGACTTTTAACAGGTTGGGTGACAGGCAGTACCATTTTGCTTTGCCTCAGAAACTCCTTCTGTCCACAATGGCAGTATTCCAGAAGGGAAGACAGGTGGATATGAGGAGTTCTTATCCGAAATTATAGGCTTCTCTATTTCAGAGTGGAAAGCTGGAAACTGTATCCACTAAAGGTGGGAAAAGAAATTTTGAGAACATCAGAAGGTAAAAAGTTAATATAGTATTGATGAATTTGTTTCCAGTTGTTGACTCTTAACTAGCAAATGGCAGTTGTCCATGGGGAGGACTAGAAGGATAACCCAGCAGTTAAGAGTGCTTGCTGAACAATCATGAGGACCACAATTTGGAACCCAGCACCCATGTAGCAAGCTGAGCATCCCACAATCATGTATAACTCTAGCTCTGAGGGATCAGCATCCTTTTATAGATTCCACATGCGCTCACAAGCACACACCCTCTCTCACACTCACATATACTCACACAAAAAATAAACAAATAAATAGATTTTAAAAATTGTCTATGCAGTGCAATGTGATGTTTTAACCTTATGTGTACATTATAGAGAGATACAATCAAGCTAATTAATATGTTTATAATCTTGTTAACTTTTGTGGTGAGAACATTATCAAACATTAACATTAACCCTTTCAGCAATTTTGAAATCACAGTATATTACTATTCAGTGTGGTCACTATGTGGCATACTAGATGATCACAAATTATCCCTCCTGTCTGAGACATGGTACCCTGTGGGCTATATGTTGCTTCGCTCATCTCTCAACTTCTATTTTTCATGCCTATAGCAATCACTGTTCTACTCTCTGCTCTGCGAGATAATTCTACCTAGAAGAAAAATATTACAGGATTTGCCCTGTGTGCCTAGTTTATTTAATCTAACATAGTATTATTAACGTCCTCAAAAAATTGAACAGATAGTAATCACATGATCCAACAATCTCAGTCCTAAGAATGGACCCAAAGGAGAAGAAATCAGAAATTTGAAGAGATGTGTTCCCTGGCACCACAGTCATTGTCATATTAGTCAAAATAGCTAAGATAGAGAGGCAACTTAAGGACCATCAGTTGATGAATGGATAAAGAAAATTCAGGTTATATACTCAATGAAACATGGTACACCCTTTAGAGGAAATAAGTTCTGACATTCACAGTAAAATAGATGGGATCAGAGGATTAGAACATCTTAAAGTCCAAAACTGAACCCAGTTTAACTAATACGGTCAAAAGTCCATGATTAAACA
Organism: Peromyscus aztecus; assembly: GCA_902168405.1. Taxonomy (NCBI): domain Eukaryota; kingdom Metazoa; phylum Chordata; class Mammalia; order Rodentia; family Cricetidae; genus Peromyscus; species Peromyscus aztecus. Next base: position 19,790 of record CABHPQ010024790.1, on the reverse strand, counting down.
GATATAGTGCAAACTGTCCTTTAAATATGTATATTTATGCCTATAGATCAATGCTGATCTCAACCTTGATTAGAGAAGTATCTTTCTTCAGTGGACAGTGGTTTATGTAGACACTCGTAACAGGACAAAGTGCTGAGAATAAGTGACTGTTGAGTGACCATCCCTAAATTGGACATTTATATCAACCCCAGAAAGGCTCAGGGAACCTGAAATGGAAGAGGAAGCTGAAAGAATGTAAGAACCAGCAGATGGGAAAGAGAGCTGGGAACACTGTCTTCTGGACATTATGTGGCCATTGCACTCATGAACTCACAGCAGTCATGGTTACCTGCACAAGACTAGGCCCATCCCTAAACATCGCATCATGGATGATTAGAGAGGGGCCCATGAGGCTCCATAGCTCCTTAAAGACTTATTGGCAGTTACTTGTTGCTATGTAGGGAGGAAATCATATTTCTTAATGGTATAACCACTGGTAAGCTGCCCTTGCTCAAATAAATAATCCTCTATGCTAATGTAAACAATCCCAATTAAAGGCAGTGGAGCATTAAATAAACATGTGAAGGTTGGAATGAAACTTGGGAAGGAGAAAGCTGTGTAAGTTGACCTCATTCTAGTGAATGGTCCCATATCCAGGAGTATATGGATAGTACAAATTGGAATTGATGGGTTATTATTTTTTAAAAAAGAGGATACAAAGTTGGATAGGTAAGGAAAAGGGGAATGAATTTTGGAAGAGTTGTGGGAAGGGAGAGTGAATATAATCAGAGCACATTATATGAAACTCTTAAAGAATTAATAAAAATCTTCCTAAAGGAAATTTATTTTAAAAGAATTCCTCAAAAAATTCTTTGGTGTACATACAATTTTATCATTTAGTAAAGACAAAAGTAAATTTGCATACTAACAAAAAGCGGTCACAAAGTTATGTAGGGATGCATAAGAGAGTGGTTCTGGGATAAGATATGGGGAGGAGTTGGGGGTGAATGGTGAATGACTAAAATACATTATGTGAAATTCTCAAAGAGATTTTTTTAATCAGGCCAGCCAAAATCCCAGCATAGAGAATGGAGATGGTCTCCAGGCCCTAGCCCACACTAAGGAGCTAATGGCAGTGGATGGCTGGTGGGAGAGGAAGGATCATTCTTTATTGAGGATATGGACATTGGTATGTTTCCTTGCTCTAGTAGATGCCCTGCTACATGTGTATATGGGCGTCATTAACAGGTTTTAGCAGCTTATTAAAAAAATAAAAACACATGACTTTGGGAGGGGGCATATTAGAAAGATTATGGGGTAGTTGGAAGAGGAGAAAGGGGTAGATATGATCATATTTCATTGTACTCATGTATGAAATTCTCAAAAATAAGAAAAGGTTAGTAAGATAAAAATTAAACAAAAAAATTATTAGCTATATTTATTGCACAAAGTGGTGGGATTCATAATGACATTTTTATTTAAGTATTCCATATACTGTGGCCATATTCACGTCCGTTATTCTCCTGCCCCTGCCCTGATACTCCACTTCCTTTCCCCCCAAATTCCCCTCCTACTCTTCATGTTTTATGTATGTATGAATGTTTATGTAAACATAGACTCAACATATGAGGTTAAACATGCAATATTTAAGTTTGTCTTATTTCCCTTGATATGATGATGTTTAGTTCCAGGCATTTGCCTCAAAAATGACAGAATTCTGTTTTATTCCTTTTAACAGCTGAATATTGCTTCTTGCTTATATATATATTTCACTACTCTTTCCCCCCATTAAACATCCAAATTATGGCAAGGATATTGGTTCTAGGACCACATACATGCACGTGGCATTTCTGATAACCAGAGAAAGTGTCACACTTAAAGAAATGCAGCATTTCTGCTCTATGTATCTAAATAAATTAAGGATCCATTGGGCTCCATACACCATATGGAAGTGCATCCTTTGGTGACCAAATGTCATTTATCCTGACAACACTTCAGGCAACTACAAGGTCCATGTGAGACCTAGAATAATCACCTTGAATCTTGCCTTTCCTTTTAAGAGGTCATGTACAATGGCAAGATACACCTCCTCCTTTGGGCCCTATAGCCCAAGGTCATTGGCAGAGCAAATACCACAATACCTGCTTTCTGATCATAGTGAGCTATCCTGGACTATCTTACATTCAGTACCATAGAAATACTGTGTTCTTTCCCTTTACCCAGAGCGAGTTTCTAGTAATCAAAAAGACCATTTCTTCACTTTTCAGTGGGTTGTCTTATTTTTTTTCCTTTCCATGCACCTCTTAGACAGGTAGGACTCAATCCTGGCTATGTAACAGAATCACCTGAAAGAGCTTGCTAAAAATGCCAGTGCCCTGGAGTATAAATTGAAGACTGTAGCAACCCAGACTTACCACAGGCCCAGGGACATCAGTATTCCTAATAAATCCTGCACCCTCTTCTAAGTCATCTAGGATAAAGCCTGACTTACCAAATGTTCCTGTCCTTCAACCAGAGATCCCATTTCTCTGCAGCTCGAATTTAAGAGATTGTACAAGATGCCTGGCTTCTCCAGCCCAGTGGCAACAATTCATGCACTCCCTGCCTTGCTGTTCTGATTTGTAATAGCTTGGGTTGTAATCCTAAAGAAAAAAATGGGAGTTTCAAGTATGGTGGAACATGCCTATCATCTCAGTAACTGGAAGGTAGAGATGGGGGCAGGCAGGAGTTCAAGGCCATCCTCAGCTACACAGGGAATATGAGGTCAATCTGGGCAACATATGACCCTTTCTTGGAAACAGAAAGAAAGGAAGGGAGAGAAGGAAGTATGGGGGAGGGAGAGAGCGAGAGAGGGAGGGAGGGAGGGAGGGAGAGAGAGAGAGAGAGAGAGAGAGAGAGAGAGAGAGAGAGAATGTTCAGAAGCAGCCCCAAATATTTTGCAGCTCCTCGAGCACTTACCTGATGCTGAGGTGATGGTGGGGTGAGATAAATGAACAAAACAAGTAAGGACCCAACCTCACAGAATACACAGAGAATGAAATAAATGCACAAGAGCATTTCAAATAATTTAACATGCTATGAAGGGAATACAAGTGAGTCACAGGGAAAAGTCAAGAGCAGGGAAGGTTGCTAAGAGTTAGAAGGCTAGAGGTAGCTTTCCTTGCAGGAAGGATGGTGTGTGAGAGACACTTGAAGATTTTTAAATGAGGCAGCCATGTAACATAGGCCACATTTTGAAGATAATCATTTTGAGATAATTTTATACTTACAGAAAAGATTCAAGGATAGTACAGAACATTTCTGGACACCTTTGCCCAGTTGGTCCCAATTTTGTGAGTTTATTTTTTGTCTGTTTGTTTTTCTTTGTAGTGGCTGAGTATTTTGCAACAAGATCTTCCTATGTAGCCTAGGCTGATCTTGAACTCCTGATCCTCCTGCTTTAGCCTCCTGAATGATGTGATCGGCATGTGCCACGAGGTGATCGGCATATGACACCACACTGGCTTAGTTTCTCCTATTTTTAACATCTTAAAAATGCCCACAGTACCTAAATATATTTCATTCATTTTTTACACCCCCCTTTCTTGTTTCAGGGTTAAATTTAGGATTTCACACTACATTTAGTTACTGTATCTCCATGGTGTTTGCTGGTATATGATACTTATCTTGTTTTCCAAAGCTAAAGATTTTGAAGAATTCTAATAATATACCATGTTCTCAGTGACTGTCCTCAAGTTCAGCAACAGCCATCCTGTGGAGTCCAGCTACACCTCCCTTGGCAAAAAATCCTCCCAGCAGGGTTTGTTAACTTTTTACACCCTCTCCATGGAGGGTGGGGAGACCCTCATTTGAGTATCTAGCATTCCTACCACTCGTATGGAACTCTCCCTTAATTGGACATAATCTCCTCAGGGAGGGCTGACAGTATACAGATGGAGGAAGACTAGAGGAGAGAGGCTCCATCTTCATGGTGATGGGAAAGCCCTTATCACTATTGAATAAAGGATTTCCAGGTGTAGTCTCTTGTAGCGAGGAATAGCCAAACCCCTGTAAGTAACCCTTCAGTCATGCTCAGTAAAGAAGCCCAATAAACTAATTGGTCCCCTAGAGTAAACTTTGGTGGAATTGTGTCCCAGTTTATCATTGGGACCTTAGGTAAATGGGTAGATATTGCTTATGTCTCCTCTGGGAAGGAATTTTAGCAACAACCTTATGAAACATCCCAATCTTGGTTTGTCTGACAGTTTCCCCCACTGTTAGACTCGTGCTGTGGGGGTTTTGCTTTATGCTCATCTATATTTTTCCTTCCCCAGTCCTAGAATCAGCTGTTTCTCCAAGGACCCTGGGTTCTTTTTCCTAGAGTATGATTTTAGAAGCCAAGATCTATGCACCGAGTGTTCTCCTTGCTAACAGGGCATCATTGCTCTGACATAGCCAGAAAATACATGGTATGTACTAATCCATATGTGTATATGTAGGAGCTTAACGTGTTTATTCATCTATACCTATATTCAACTAAACCTTACTTCATATTGATGTCTTCAACTCTAATATAGTGTCGTAAGATTCACTGAGTCAGAGTTTCAAAAGGTCACTCCTAAAATATTGATGATACACCAAAAAGGGTAGCTATCTGATGCAAGAGTAGGGGCTTTTGGTGTCATCTAGACAAGAGATGGTGTAGAGCTGAACTAGGAAAAGTGACTCCAGACTTTGTAGATGAAGCTGACAGGGATTGATGATGCTTTGAATGAGGACTGGGGATAAAGGAATGAGGAAAGAGAATGGTGCAGGGATGCCTCCCCAACCTGGGTTCTGAGACACTGTGCACAATGGTGCTGTGTGCTAAGAGGGAGAGGACCAGGGCAGGAACAACTTTAGAAGGGAGGGTTTGAATTTGGCTAAGCCTGAGGGGTTCTCCTGCTAGCCCACAGGGAGACATCATATAAGAGTGTGGAACTCATGCAAGAGTCCTAAACCTGAGATGGATGTGTGAGTGTCATCAAGTTTGTGGATGGAAACTGAAGTCAATATCTAGATGAGATAAATCAGAGAAGAGACCAGGTGGTAACAGAGGAAGAGGCCAACCCAAGCAATTAGAGATGGGAAGAGGAAGAGTCAGACACAGCAACTGGCCTTCAGGAGAGCTCAAGGTTTGCAGTGGTGTTGTTGTCTGAGGTCTGCATTATCCATTTCCTCAATGCCCATGCCTTTCCACTGACAAGGGCAAGAATTTCCATTTTCATTTTTATTTTACTTTGTAACTGCTGTGAGGAAGCAGGTGGAGATGATTTACCTTTTATTCAATGGACTCTTCAGGAGTAGTAGGGGTTGGCTTGTTATGTAGCCTTCTCTTGTGAAGATCACCATTCTGCTTTGTTTTCTCAAGGGTCCATTTGACTAACTCTCTGTCCTCATTTCCCTCACCACGTCACAATACATTCATCAAAAGGCAAGTGGCGAATGAGAGCTAATCTTTGGAGTGAGCACTGCTCAAGAACTAAAGTACCTTGAATCACTAACATAAATGTGTCTGCTTATGATCAAGGACTTTTTCCCCTTTCTCAGTTGAATGGCAAACCATGTCTCAGGCAAACATTCCAAATCTCCAAAGCCTTCCCATTTCTCAGACCAGTGCACAATTTTACTTCTTATACCCCCCAGACAAGTTCCTCTTATCCCTGTGAAGTTAAAGAAAGCATCCTGCTCAGCCTGTGACCATGGGACCTGTGACTAAACATTCCCTGCACTACTTAATAGCTGTACAAATTTAGACAAATTGTTTTTTTTTTTGGTTTTTCGAGACAGGGTTTCTCTGTGTAGCTTTGCGCCTTTCCTGGAGCTCACTTGGTAGCCCAGGCTGGCCTCGAACTCACAGAGATCCGCCTGGCTCTGCCTCCCGAGTGCTGGGATTAAAGGCGTGCACCACCAATGCCCGGCTAGACGAATTGTTTAACTTTCTTATGCTGTACTTTCTTTCCTTATAGATCAAACCTAATAATCATGTCACATTCTGAGTGACATCTTGAGTATTAAATTCATACTAAATGCTGTGTATTAACTATTTTTTATGGCAACTGACCAGCTTGCCCAATAACAAGCCTCCAGCCTCCCTGGGCATTGTGTTACTTGACAGCTTCTTCTTTCATTATTTTCCCGATTCTTTGATTCTTTTTTAAGTCAACTACCATGAGTCAGGCACTGAGGATATGGCCCCAAACAAGATAGACAAGGTCTCTGATTCCCTGGAACTACTTCTGAGCAGGAAGAGACAGCAGACAATAAAGCACCTAATTTGGGATAGCCATGCACCTGCCTTTGCAGTTCAGTGAAAAAGATAAAGGAATTGGTGTGATAGGATAAGACTCTTCCTATACACGGTAAGGAAAAGCCTTTCAAAGGCAATGATTTCTCATCAGTTAGGCAGGATTTTTTTCTATAAGAGGCCTGTACAGATAAAGTCATTGCAAAGACCCAGAAGACAAGGACCATAACATGTTGAGAGAACTGCCAGGCCAGTGAGATGGACTATAGTGGCCACAGGGGCATGCAGCAGAGGTGGTGAGTGTTCACCATCCCCCACCTTCCCCTCTTCTTATAAATCATGTAGCCAGTCTCCAGGATCAACATTGTCATTACATGGGGCCATAATACTGAGTTATGGCCAGTGAAATATAAGAATAGGTGATGTACATGCACACATATATATGTATGTATGGATGGATATACCTTCCAACATGTGATTCTGAATCCTTTTTTTACATATTTGCTGTATATAAAGCAATCAACAGGCCATCCTCAAGGCCCTTGAAGATCTGGAGCCATAAGGAGTGGACACAGCAATTAAGAGTTTGGGAGCTGGGGACCACACAGGCTGCTAGCATTACTCATCTCAGTACTACTACAAGGTGGTACAAGATGAGGTCAGAGAGAAAGTATCAAATACTCCTGTCTTAGTTAGGGTTACTATTGCTGTGATGAAACACCATGACCAAAGCAACCTGGGGAGGAAAAGGTTTATTTCACTCACAGTTCCATATAGCAGTTCATTATCAAAAGCAATGAGGACAGGAACTCAAGCAGGGCAGGAACCCGGAGGCAGGAACTGATGCAGAGGCCATGGAGGGGTGCTGCTTACTGGCTTGCTTCCCATGGCTTGCTCAGCCTGCTTTCTTATAGAACCCAGCACCACCAGCCCAGAGATGGTACTACCTATAATGGTTGGGCCCTACCCCATCAATCACTAATTAAGAAAATGCCCTACAGTCTTGCCTACAGCCGCATCTTATGGAGGCATTTTCTTCATTGAGGTTTCCTCCTCTCAGATGACTTTAGATTGTGTCAAGTTGACATAAAACAACCTAGCATACATCCTAACACAAAAATTTCACCAGCCATCTTGTTCCCTGTTGGCCAGACTCATTTTAAGCCCTATCTATGAGGCTTGTCTTGTTACTCCCACACTATGGTCACTCCTTGATCTAGTTCTTGGCTTATAGTTAGGCAGTATTATCATTGTTCATTCCTTTTCATTTAGTCAACCCTACTGGTCTCCAAACACCAACTATTTCTAGACACTACATTCGCTGAATGCCATTGGCTCCTGAGCTTTTTGCTTCACTGTTCATAATGGGTTTGCACGTGGTAGTTTATTTGCTTTGTGGGCTTGGTCCCAGCTTCTTGTGGACCCCTCACAGTACTCCATTAAATGTTCAGCTCCTAGACAGCATTTCATAAATGCTTCATTGCAAATATGGAGCTCACTGGAGAGGACTTCTCACCAGCTCCACTTTTATATACACATGTATGTCTGTTTTAAAAGCCACATTTAGGTGATTGTGTAGTTTGCATAGAAGAGTCACACCAAATATTCCTGCCATGGCATTGTCATCCTCCCACAAATTTACTCAGTAAGCTCTCCCTCGGAGCTTCAAGTGGAGCCTCCAGCATTACCATGACAACTGAAGTCTCCAGCTCATTTTCTAACAAACCTCAGACAATAGGTACCATAGACCCTCACAGCTGAGTCATCGTGAATCCAGCTGTGGCCTTCCAGTTCTGCATCTGATACAGTACCAGCTCTCCCCAATGTCTCTCTTGTTTGAGATCCCACTTACCCAATCCAAATCTGATAACTTGGGTCCTGAGCCTCTAAGCTAAGTTGGGTATTTTTCTCCAGCCCAGTTTGCTGCTAACCCAGTCTCTTTCCCAATATACTCAGAGGCCTAATCAGACTTAAACAGCTGAAACATAGCTCACAGAGATGAGCAAGGCTTGTTCTGAGGCAGCCCCACCCTCATAATTTTCATATGACTGATTAAGAAAGCATCCGAAAAGATATCAATTTAGTTTGATTTGCCTTCCAAGGCAAGTGGCCCTCAGTTCCAGGAACAGAAAGCGTTTGGAGCTAGCATTCATTAAGGCTAGAAAAGGAATGGGCTAGAGAGACACGTTTCACCTGCCTTTTTCTTTAACCCTGCCATTAACCTTGTTCTCAGAGGGACGGCTGCTGCAGCAGCTAGGGCTGCTGCTCTCAATCAGCACATTTCTCCCAGATGGTGCCGACAGTGTGAGGACTGTGGACTCCGGTAATCACAACTGAGGGGTGACTCTCTACCAGGAAGACATGCCACACTCTGAATTTTGAGACCAGAATGAAATGATTTGCATCTTTTTTCCTGCTGCTTTGCCCATTCCCCTCTGTTCCTCCCATATGTTGACTTTCTAGGCTTCCTTTCTGTGTGTTTGGATCTTCCCCAGCACGTTCACCTCTTCACAGCCACAGCTAAGCTTTTGCACAATGACAAAGAGCTGGCACCCATTAAGTCTCAGCTTGAGGAATTTGCCTAGCCCTTTGAGGTATACGTAGCACCTGCATGCATACGTGCACATATATGTGTACATATACACATATTTATATGAATATATATGTGCATAATGTATACATATATGTATGTATATACATGTGTATGTATTCTTCTTTATTCTTCCACACCAAGTCTATGAGGAAGTTATGCTTGCTTCCAACATCAGGACACTCGGTCAGACAAAAGAAAAGCCTGACTTGGGATCAAAAGGTAGATCTGTTTGGTTTCAAAGCTGTTTTTTTTTTTTTTTTGAGGTGTATGTGCAATGACTACATCATGTTCCAGAAGACATTGCATTTAACGATCGTGTTGTTGAAAGCATGCCATTTCCAGTGCTTCTATCAATATAGAGAGTAGAAATGATCTCCACAGCTTGCCTGTATGATCTCCTCCTAGGCAATAAAACAGCAAATGCTGTGCTCAGCTAAGACCCAGGCTCAGCAAAAAGATCCCAGAATATTACTATGCAGAGTCAATTGAGATTTCTGTTTCCAGAGAAACAGATGAAGGCCTGGAACAAGGCATTCAGATGGGCAGAGTGGCTGAGCTCAGGAACCAGACTACCTGTCTTCTCATCACCCAGGCCACTCAGTGGCTAGGCAAGCTTGGGCAAGGTCAGATCTAGAAGTCCAAATACTCTCAACTATAGAAACAATACCTGCTGTGTGCAATTGCTCTGCGCATTAGCTTTACAAAGGAGACTTGCTGATATTCCCATTTTACACAGGAGAAAACTAAGGCCTGGAAAACTTAGATGAATTGCCTTGAGTTACACAGGCTGGTTCACACATGCTTGATTCTGCCTGTGCTTCTCACTGTCACTGTCCTTGCAGACACGTTACTGATATCTCAGCCATAGGCTCACCATGAATGTGAGCCCAGCTGCTGTATTTCAATATGCCTGGCAGAAAGTTCTCATGATCAGCCACCATTCTTCTTCTCAATGAAAGTGAGAGTGTTGAATTAGAGAGCAGCAAGTCACTTTGAATGCATTGGTTTGGATAGCAGTCTGGGTTTGAACAAAAGGCACAGTGAGCATTGTGGAAATCCGAGTCACACTAATAACCCCTGTCACTCTGATCATATTTCCGTATCCCCACCAGAACCTGACCATTTATTTTCCTGCTCTTCTGCTTAAGAAGGCAAAATGCATTGTATTACTATTTTCTGGAGTGCACCAATGCTTGGTTTTGTTCTGAAGGAAAAGGAATGTTAGAAGGACAAGGGCACTCAGCACAATCTGTACTCCCCCTCCTAAACTAGACTATAAACACCTTGAGGGCAAGAGCCAAGCTCTCTTTCTCATAACTGTAGCTCCAGCTCCTGGCACAGAACTGGGTGAGCGATGTGCGTCTAGTGAGTGTTCCTGAAATGGTTCAAAGAATGACACTTGTGCTCCAGGGTTACAGGGCAAGTGAACTTGCACTTCTCAAGATTAGGGGGAACGACAGAAATCGTGCAGTTCCCAGGTGTTGCCAAAAGGTGGCAGAGCAACTCTGCAAACACTCCCCTTCCTGGCAGTCAGTGTTGAAAATGACTGAGCCTAGAAACTGGGTAGCTTGTCAGAAACTGGAAATTTCTGGAACGATTTCTAAAGCTCCCACGTTGTACAGCAAAGTCACTGAAAATCATTATGTTCTTCCAAAATATTTGTTGAAAAAGAGAACTGTTCTTTGAAGAAGGAGTTCTCTTCAATTCACTCTATTCCAGAGGAGACTGAAGAAATGTTTATTGAGTGCCTACTACCTAAGCACTGAAGGAACAAAGCTGAATGAGGCAGACCTCGCTTCTGCTCTCTTTGAGCTCATATCTAGCAGGGAGGAGATGGGAAA
>CABHPQ010024789.1:17301-34954 GCA_902168405.1 Peromyscus aztecus | reverse complement strand
AAAAAATCTTAGTTGACTTATGAAGCATTTTGAAATTCATTTTTAACTTTTTTATGTGTATGGGTGTTCTGCCTCCATGTATGTCTGTGCACCACCTGAGTGCCTGGTGTCCATGGAAGCCAGAGAGATATTAGATTTCCTGAGACTAGAGTTACATCCTATTGTGAGCTTCCATGTGGTTCCAGAAATCAAACAAACCCAGGTACTCTGGGAGAGCAGCCATTGCCCTTAACCACTGACCCATCTCTCCAGTTCTTTTCTTTTTTTTTTTCTTTTTTGGTTTTTTTGAGACAGGGTTTCTCTGTGTAGCTTTGTGCCTGGAATTGACTCTGTAGCCCAGGCTGGCCTTGAACTCACAGAGATCCGCCTGGCTCTGCCTCCCAATCTTTTCTTTTTTAATTTCACAAGATCTCACCGTATGGCCCAGGTTTGGCCTCAAACTTGCTGCAATCCTCTTGCCTCATCCTCCTGAGGGCTAAGATTATAGGCATGTGCCATCATCACAATTGGCTTCTAAACACTTCAATCTGTATCTATCTATCTATCTATCTATCTATCTATCTATCTATCTATCTACCTATCTATCTATCTACCTATCTATCTACATAATCTATATATCTATATCTATATATTTTTTCTGTCCCCTATGGGACCAATTCAATTCTGGAGCAGCTAGTTGTTCAACGTAAAGCTGAGTTTATTCTCTATGTTTATTCGCTCACTCATTCAATGATAATTTATTAAGCACATATTCTGAACCAGAGCTCCTTTGCTTCTGCATATATGACCATGAGCAAGACCTTAATGTCGTGGTGCCTGCTTGCAGGAAGCCATAGGTCAGTTAGTGAGACATAAATAGGGTTGGGTTGGGCTTGGTTGGGTCAAGAAGGCCTTCACAGAAATAGTGAACTTGCCTACAGAAGAATTAGGTCATGTGAGGCACAGTAGTAAACACCTTTAATGCCAGCTTGGGAAACTGAGGTAGGCAGATCATGGCGCTAACACCATCTACACAGCAAATTCTAGGCCAGAAAATCTACAGTGAGGCCCTATCTCAGAAACCCAATCTTCCTTTATGGGACTGGAGAGATGGTTCACTGGTTAAGAGCACTGGTTGTTCTTGTAGGGGAGGGAACCGGTGTTCAATTCCCAGCACCCATGTGGTGGCTCCGAACAGGAAGTGACTCCAGTCCGAGGGGATCTACTGCCCATTTCTGGCCTCCGCAGGCACCAGGCACACAAGTGGTACACAGATACATGTGTAGGCCAAACACCCATACACATGAAATAAGATCAGTGCTGTGAGCTGAGAGGTATGGCAGGCCATGATTACAGAGTGCTGATAGGCGTTTAATGTGGACTGTTGAATACATGGCTGAGAAGAATCATACACTTGCTAGTAGCTACAGTCGGCTTGCTGATATGCACACATTGCCTCCTTTATTTACCTACTCCCTTTAAAATAAAACAACTGAATTTAAAAGAATCAGATTTAATTTGTGATGTGCATCTATATAGATGAAAATATTCCCAGAGGCTTGTTCGATTCCTGCTCCTACATAAAGAGAAAGTATGCTAAATAGAAAAGGTTCTTTTACCCACTCAGCCCCGTCAGGGATGGAAAAGTGCATGTGTATCTATCCCACGACGGGGCTTCAATCTTCGTGAATGTTGAAGAGTTTGGCTACTTCATTGAGATCTTCATGCTGCTCACCGTCCTTAATGATCTGAGGGGGAGAGTAACAAAAGTTCTTAACTCATTCCATGTGCACCCAGCCCTGGCCCACACAATGGGGCTGCCTGGGCTAGTCTCCAGTTACACACTGGGAGGGGATTGTGGGAACAACTTTCTACTAGCCACAAATGAGCTTGACAACTCTCAGGCCACCCAGCCAAGTCTCAAGTTGAAAAGAAATGTTCATGAGCCAAGGTTATGCCTTTGTTCTCTTAGGTGCACTCCGACCTTGGTGGTAATGCGTCTCAGGGCACCTAGTGAAGTCACAGGGACGGCTCTCAATCCCCACTTCCCATCTTCTTCCAAGGGCTCTGACAGGCACCTACCTTCCTTGCGATTGGCATTCGGTTAAAGACATTCCACAGCACAATCCCCACGACTACTTTGTCCCTGAGGTAGAAGATGACACCTTTGCCGTAGTCCTCCCCTTCAACAGGGGCCTGTGGGATTGCAGGGGTACTGGGAGGAATTGGGATTTCAGAGGCTTCTGACTCTGTCTCACTCTCCGAGCGGATACTGGTCCCTGTGGCCAACCCCACAAAGAAATACAAAACCCAAAGTTCAGTTATTTTGATCTTGGAAAATTCTAGAAGGCAAGTGTCTTTGTATGTGTGTGTAGGTACACGTGTATGTGTATGTGACAGCCTTGGGTGTCACTCCTCAGGATTGTTCTTTGAGACAGGGTCTTTCTCAATGGCTTGGAACTCAACAGGCTAGGCCAGCTGGCCAGCAAGCCCCAGCAAACCTGGTTCTGCATCCCCAGTACTGGAATTAGAATCATGTGCCACGATACTTACTTTTTAAAATGTGATTTCTGGGGATTGAACTCAGGACCTCATATTTGCAAGGCAAGTACTTTTACCAACTGAGCTGTTTCCCCAGCCTGGAAAGTTTCTTTTGAAACTGGCCTAAAGCTGCTTCTAGATAGTCTGTTTTCCAGTATGCCTCAGCATATTCTCTAGTCACTTTCAATTAACAAAGGCCAAGCCAAGTTCTTTCTTGCCATCTCCTGGGCACTGCTGAACCTGACCTTGTACTTTCCTACTTCATTTACATTTTATGATACAGACATGTCCATGTATGGATCTTTCCAAACTATCAAGGGTTTGCATCTCTCCTCTCAAAAGCATTCGCAATTGTACTGGTTAGTTTTCTTTGTCTATCTGATACATACTAGAGTCATCTGGGAAGACAGAAGAACATCAGTTCAGGATCTGGAAGTCTGTGGGGCACTTTTCCTGATTAATGACTGATGTGGGTGGGCCCGGCCCACAGCAAGTATTGGGGGTTAGCACTCCTTGGCTGGTGGTCTTTCCTTGTATAGGCAGGCTAACCAAGCCATGGGTTAAGGCCATAATCATCGCTGCTCTACGGTCTCTGCTTTAGTGCCTGCCCTGCTTGAGATTCTGTGTTGGCATCACGAAGTGATGGTCTGTGATCAGGACATTTAAGCCAAATCAACCTGTCCCTTCACAAATGGCATTTGGTCATGGTCTTTATCACAGAAATAGAAAGCAAACTAGGACAATGATTCAGGACAGTAGCTACATGACACATACACCGCTATTTGCATGAAAATTGTTTGCAATAAAATAAAGCATAGAATTTGGGGTTTTTTCTTTTCTGAGACAGGGTCTTATGTGGATCAGGCTGACCTTGAACTTACAGATAATGTCTTGCTTTCTCCTTCTTAAAAATTAACTTGCCCATGAAACATCCGGCAAAAAAAAAAAAAAAACCAAAAAAAATAATGTAAGCCAAGGTCACAGAGTAAGGCCAAGGAGCTAATGAAAGAGATAGTGTAGGAGGAAAGCCCATTCCCAGGGTGGTGCCTCCCATCTGAAGCAAACCTGGCATCCAGATCTGACAAGTGGAATTAGAGTCAGCTTAAGAACTCCTTAGGCCAATTCTTTACTTCCCAGCGTCCAGGGAAGACACCAGGCCCTAAGAGGTTGTTGCACCTGGTTCTTGAGATTATTATGAAGCAGGCAACATAAAGAAAAAAAAATACCTAAAACATTCAGGTCTGCTTCACCACTGAGATTTTCTAACTGGAGTCACTGAGCAGGCTGCTGCCCATTGTCTAGGATAGATGCCTATAATAGCAGAGTCTGTGCTTTGACCAGGATCTCAGAGCACCAATGAAGGAAGACTGGGTTTGGTTACCATTTTTTTTTTTTTTTTTTTTTTTGCGAGAGAGGGTTCTCTGTGTAGTCCTGGCTGTCCTGGGACTCTCTTGGTACACCAGGCTGGCCTCGAACTCACAGAGATGCCCTGCCTGTGCCTCCCATGTGCTGGGATTAACGGCCTGTGCCATCACCGTCTGGTGGGTTTGGTTACTTTTAAAACACAATATAGAGGCTTTAAAGGCCAGCTCCCTCTGGCCCATGCAGAATCAACTTGTTCAGGAGAACAGAGACACACTGCTTCTTAACATTCTTCCTTACCTGACTGTTCTGTGGCAGATTTTGGGTTGTCTTGTGCAGTTGCTTTTGCAAAAACACCAACTGTGGGCAAACTACTGTCCACAAGACCAATGGCTTCATAGCCAACATCAGGACCCAAGTCACTCCTATGGAAGGAAAGAGGACATTTTGTCAAAGGACCATAAGGAATGGCACAGTAGCTCATTCTCTTCGTGACACTGTACTTTCATGCCAGTCAAATAACCCAGGATTTATGGAGGAATGCCAAACAGATTTACTGTCACCAGGACATCTGAGGACAAGCGCGAGGGAGTACGATTATTTATCTCAAACAGCATTCTTCCCCTCAAGAAGCTACTATACACATAATCATACAATGATTGAAACTTTCGGAGTTTTATTGTGTTTTTATTCCGTGCAACATTTGGGTGGAATAGGTTCCCACCTTTTTCTTTGTTTTTGAGACACACTTTCTCTATGTAGCCCTGGCTGGCCTAGAACTACCTCTGTAGACCAGACTGGTCTTGAATTCATAGATATCTGTCTGCCTCTGTCTCCTGAGTGCTGGGATTATAGGCACGAGCCACCACACCAGGCCCAGGTTCCCTACTTTTAATCCTTTCTAATTTTCTTTTCTTTCTTTTCAAAACAGGGTTTCTCTATGTAGCCTTGGCTGTCCTGGAACTCGTTCTATAGACCTGGAACTTGTCCTGTAGACAAGGCTGGCCTTGAACTCACAGAGATCCACCTGTCTCTGCCTATGAGTGCTGGGATTAAAGGTGTGTGCCACCATTGCTCATCTAATTTTCTTTAACTCACATTAAAACTGCCTTTTTGAAGCTTTAAAATGTGTCCCTATTGGATGAAATTTGGAATTTAATGACTAGAGTTTCATTAACCTAACAGTACCACCCTTGGCCTTCACCTGGAATGCTTTCTTTCTTGTATGTGCATGAATAGATACACGCATGTGTTATGGCACATGTGGAGGTCAGAAGACAACTTGTGGGAGTGGGTTCTCTTTGCCATGTAGATCCCAGGAATTAAATCGAGGTCATCAAGTTTGGCAACAAACAACTATTTACTTGCTGGGCCATCTCACTGCACCCCACTACTACCTACATCTTTTTTCTCTTGATACAGGGTTTCTCTGTGGAGCACTGGCTGTCCTGGAACTCACTCTGTAGACCAGGCTGGCCTCAAACTCACAGAGATCCACCTGCCTCTACCTCCTGAGTGATGGGATTAAAGGTGTGCACCACCACCGCCTGGCTATATACATCTTTCTTAATATTCCACATCATTATTATGGTTTTGGGTAATAACCTAAGATACTCCTTCTGCTAGTACACATTTTATCTTCTTTGCCACAATAGATCATTAAATTCTATCTTCAGGGGAGAATAAACAACAAATCCTTAGAATCTGTACCTAGGACCTAACTGAAAACTGTATAGACTCATTTTCCCCTGTGTTGTATGTGCTGACCTAGAAACTTACGTTACTTTTTAGCGGCTCCCTCATAAAACTGTGTGTGACTGTCCTAAAGGTTATTTCCAACATCAACTTAGTCTTCTGAAATCTTCAAGATTGTATTTCTGTACTCCACATTTCCATTTTTTTAGAGTACTGGACATTGGACCCAGGATCCTGCCCATGCTAAGTTCTCTATCACTAAGCTATACTCCTATCCCTTTAAAATCTGAGTCAGGATCTTGCTAGATTGTTCCAGATTAGCCTCAAACCTCAGCTCTTTAGTGGGTGGGATTATAGTCAGGCACAGTTCCAGCTAACCTTATCTTGCAATTGAAATCAATCAAGATCAAAGTGTACTACACAGGGTCAGCCCTGAGGACTTGAGAATGTTCAGTACTAATTACTACTAATCAATCAATCATTGAATCACCCTGCTTCTTTCTCTTCTTCCTTTTAGAGACAAGGTGGTTTCATTTTGTTTTTTGCCTTTGTTTTCTTATGTGTATGTTGTCTGTGTGTCATGTGCATCATGCCTGTTGCCCATGGAGGCCAGAGTAGTGTGCTGGATACCAGCCCATTCTAACCTTCTTAAATTCAAATAACTCTCTTAGAGGCCTGTGAATTCCTCATCTGTTTTTGTTAAATTATTGAAATAGGTCTCACTATATAGGCCCAGCTAGTCTAGAACTTGCTATGTAGATCAGGCTGGCCTTGAACTCTCAGAAATTTGCCTGCTTCTGTTTCCCAAGTGCTGGATTAAAGCTATATGCCACCATTCCCAGCAAATTGTGGATCTTAAAGGTTACACATGAGTGAGCTGTGCTTTTCCCAGTATGTTGGAACCATTAGTGAAACTGGGGAAGAAAAATTAAAATACACAGCTGGCAATCTAAATGCTGGACTTCTGAACCAACCACTACAGCTCAAACTCTTACTTTTCCAGAAGAACTAGTGCAGTCTCCACCCATTTTATGCATGTCAAACAGGGTTGGTATGGACATGGGGTGGAACTTCTTCCCTTCTAGAGAAAGGTATATTGACTACAAAGAAGCCAAATCATAAAGCAGATAAAAAATCTCTGTATTTTGAGCTCACTAATACAGAGTTCGAAGCAGTTGTGTCCCCAAGGCACAGAACTATTACCAGAACATTGACTGATGCCAGTACGGCTTAGCAGCTCCAGTCATATTTTCTCCAGCCAGTCTTCCACTCACAACAGCATGATCATGATGTTCTACTCGCCTTCGACCCAACTTTATATCATAGAAGCATGCAGCATCTCCTGCCTATGGAAACAAATATATTATGGAAACAACTCGTTTTAAAAAAACAAGTTAAAAGCAGAATATAAACTTTGGGCCTCAAAGGACCCTAGCAATGTTAAGTAATGTTTTCCATTTACAGGCTATAATCATTCCTAATCAAGTGAGACACCATTTTTAAAGAAACTGTTCTATCTATAGGTGGTGGCTTAAAAGAAAATGGCCCCCAAAGGGAGTGGCACTATTAGGAGGTGTGGCCTTTTTGGAGGAAGTGTGTCACTGTGGAGGTGGGCTTTGCGGTCTGATATATGCTCAATCCAAGCCCTGACAGTTCACTTCCTGTTGCCTTTGGATAAAGATGTAGCATTTAAGCTACCACAATTAAATGTTTTCTTTTATAAGAGTGCTATGGTGGGCTGGAGACATGGCTCAGCGGTTAAGAGCACTGGCTGATCTTCCAGAGGTCCTGAGTTCAATTCCCAGCAACCACATGGTGGCTCACAACCATCTGTAATGAGATCTGGTGCCCTCTTCTGGCCTGCAAGCATGCATGTAGTCAGAACACTGTAGACATAATAAATAAATAAATCTTTAAAAAAAAAAAAAAGAGTGCTATGGTTATGGTGTCTCTTTACAGCAATAGAAACCCTAAGACACTATACTTCCATAAACTATCCTAAATCTTCTTTGCTTCAGTTTATACATGCCTGTTTCTGCTCATTTTGTTCCAGCAGACAGGCTACTTAACAATGGAGCATTCAAGAATATTTTTTTCAGGCCGGGCGATGGTGGCGCACGCCTTTAATCCCAGCACTCGGGAGGCAGAGGCAGGCGGATCTTTGTGAGTTCGAGGCCAGCCTGGTCTACAGAGCGAGATCCAGGAAAGGTGCAAAGCTACACAGAGAAATCCTGTCTCGAAAAACCAAAAAAAAAAAAAAAGTTAAAAAAAAAAGAATATTTTTTTCATTATTTTGGAGATAGGGTCTCTCTATATAGCCCATGCTGGCCTCAAACTAATGACTCTCCTGTCTCAGTCTCCCTAGTGCTGAGATCATAAACCTTTACCACCATACGCAACTCAGAACATTCTCTTCTCTATGTGGAAACCAGTTTTCAGATGTGACTGTCTCTTATCTTTTCTAAGGTAAGTGGCTTTGTTTTGTTTTGTTTTGTTTTTTCATGATTCAGTAGTCAGTCAACACATTTTCATGGAGTATTTATGATGTATAAAAGCCTTTTTTGTATATAGGCTGGTGAGATAAAAGTGACACAAGCCTTTCCTATGGGGTGTGTGGAACCTAGTGTAGAACAGGAAAGATACAGCATTATTCCTAACTACAGGGCAATGTAAACAAGTACTGTACCCTAGAAGAGGCATAGATTCAACAAGCTAAGTGTCTCAGAGAACCCTCAGCTAGGGGTAAACAGGGCCAGCTCCATGCGGGATGTGGTATTTGAGCTCTCTAACGCTTGTTCATTTTCACAGCTATTCAGACTCCCCCAATGCAACCTAAAAATCCAATAAGTGAACAACAGCAAAGTAAACTATGAAGTCTATTTAATGGGATATTATGTAATCATTAAACTGTTTACAGAGTCTGAAGCAACAAGGAAATGCTTCCTTTTATAATGTTAAGTGAGATGTAGCAGAATACAAATGTTTATATATAGTAGCTCACCACAACCACATAAAACAAAGGGGGAAAAACCTTTATGTTCAAGAAAACAAAGGGAAGGAAATAACTAAAACATTCCTCGTTGCTACAGGTGACTGGCCCCTTTTCTCCTTGTCTGTGTTTTCTGCATTGAATACATGGTACAATAGGCCAAGAAAAAAACCCCAGACTTTGAGACTTCGGTGGAGGAAAATACCCCTTCACAGCACCTATGGCCTTAGTTACAAAATCCATAACCAAACACAATACATTGCAATGTTCTAGCAATGGGGAAATTACCTCATAGTTCCTACACGTTAAAGTCTTGGTTTTGTCATAATAGGTTTTAAAAATAGCTGAAAATAGGAAGGACTCAAGGAAAATGAAAATAGTCACTTTCCTTTCCAGGGAACACATTAGAAAACTACTTCATCCTACATCGTCTGCAACAGGAGGTGTGTCTGAGAGCTGTGTTCGTGCCCACCGACTACTGTTAGCGGAATTGAGTTCTATTCCTACAGCCATACACGTTGCTCCTTTCACTCTCCCAGAGCCTGCAGAGGGTGCCACATGCGCTCTTCTATTCAAGCACTTAACTGGTTTCTAGTGCTTCTCCTCTGGCCATCAAACACTTCGACTCTATTAATGAGCTGGCTTTCCTTGCTAGCTTACTTTCTTCCTTCCTTTTGAGAATGGGTCTTATTCTGAAGCCCAGGATGGCCTTGAACTTGTGGAGATCCTCCTGCCCATGCCTCCAGTGTTGAGTTTACAGGAGTAAAGTACTATACCTACTGAGCTTTGGCCCATGGCCAAACTCACCCACAGGCTGGGAGCAATGAATGGGTTATGCCGTAGCATACTTACCACCCAGATGTTAGAACGTGCTTGTAGCTCTGCATTTACCCGGAAGCCACCAAAATCAGAGTCTATTTCCAGTCCACCAGTCTTGGCCAACTCAACATTGGGCTCTAGGCCCACAGCTGCCACTATGTGGTCAGTTTCTACCTGAGAGGAAAAAAGTAATTTAGTCGATTACCAGTTCTCACTGATGCTCATTCATATCACAACTTTATAATATCACATCATTAAGAATCAGACTTTCAAAAAGTTAATGTCCTCAGGAATCCAATAACTCAGGCTTTTTCTATCAAGGGGCTGGGTGTAGCTCAGTGGTAGAATGCTTGTATAGCATGCACAAGGACCTGGGTTCAATTCCCAACACTGTCCAAAACAAAGATAAAAGAAAATAAAGAAAACAATATTAGAGCTTTAAAAATAATCATGGGTTAATTTACCTCCAGTAAACAGATTTAAGTTCTGCTTTTATAAGAATCCCCCAGCCCACGCCGGGCAGGGTGGCACACGCCTTTAATCCCAGCACTTGGGAGGCAGAGCCAGGTGGATCTCTGTGAGTTTGAGGCCAGCCTGGGTTACAGAGAGAGATCCAGGACAGGCACCAAAGCTACACAGAGAAACCCTGTCTCCAAAAAAAAAAAAAACAAAAAAAACCCCCCAAAAAATCAAAAATAAAAACAAAGAATCCTCCAGCCCCATACATATTCTATATCACCTGAACAGAAATCTACTGCCCTAGCAAGGACTGAGGTCTAGTACAGTCAGGAAGAGACTAAGGGCAAACAGTTCACAGGTGTCCACTCTGGTTCTCATCATCCTATTTTGATGAAGGGATGATGAATTCAGAGAACTAGGAGATGTTAATGGTGGCTGCTAAGAAAACAAATCAATGACGTCAAACAAGGAAATGGGAACGAGGAACTGGAAGACAGGCCTTCTGACATGGTCTCTTTATCTTCACTTACCTTCCTTCCATCTTTCAGCTTAATGAGTAGCCTGCCACCACTGACCCCAACTGATTGCACAATTGCACTGGGCATCACCTTCACTCCTTCTGTAAAGAAAAATGAGACCAGCGACTGAGCTCACAAGCCTGGGACCTCCCCTCCAGTCAAATCGATTCTCTTCAGGTGCAGGCAGCCTTGAGGAACCACAAGAACTTCACATATAGTCCATCTTTAGCATGTCTGGGAATGTGGTGTCTCAGATTCTGGATGCCTGTGACCCTGTCTGACTGAGGAATAGCGAAACGTTTCCTCAGCCAGATGTCAGGAATTACGTTAAGGGAGTTCCCAAAAAAGCTAACTTTGCCTTTAGTTACTCTCAAAAGAAAGAGGAGAGTTATGGACAGTCTCTACCTCGCTTGACTTTTTCCATGGTCCAGTTGCTGAGGTATTCAGGAAGGATCTTCCCCATATTTCCTTTCTCAGGGAAGAGCTGAATCACTTCTATGCCCGAGGTTTGAGCTACGAAGAAGAAAGAAAACTAGTTATAGAAGGCACGAGCCAATCCCAGGAAGACAGGAGGGGAGATAAAGGCGAGTCAGTCAGTCCTGACTAAATTTAGCAGAGCAAAGCTGCCAAGCAGGCCACAGCTCCTGCCTGTGGGGCACTAGGGCAAGAGGACCTTGGTGGCTGAGTTTATTCAAAGGCAAAGACAGCAAGTGTCAGAACTGCTGTCCCGGGATTAAGCTACCAACTATGAATTTAGTAGTGCACACCCACCCATGTGGTCACCTGAGGCTCACATAAGGGCTTTTCAAGCTCTGAATAGGAATCACCTTCCTGAGAAGATGCCTTGAGTTTAGCATGTGCAGTCCTATAATCACACCCCCAACACCAACAAACAAATAAATATAATCGAAAACAGAAACACAGTGGCATGAAACATTCAAACCAGAACCTACAGGCCTGTTTAGCTGGGAACCATCACATTTCTGATTGAAGTGTTTGGCTTTTTACAACTTCAACAATTCACAGATCCATATAGTTCTCTAGTTTGCATGGCCCCTCTCGTCTTAATAATCCACTTCTTTAAATATTTGATTTCTAAACAGTCTAGGCAGAGAGGGTACAGGAAAGGAAGTACTGCTGTTAAGTTATTTAGGTGACAACGTTTTGGACACTGGGAGACTGGTTTTTTTTTTTTTTTTCGACTTGACAAAAGCTAGAATTACCTGGAAAAAGGAACCTCAATTGAGAAAATGTCTCCATCAGATTGCATGTAGGCAAGTGTGTAGAGCATTTTTTGATTAATGATTGATATGAGTGGGCCCAACATCCTGTGGGATGTACCATCCCTGGGCAGGTGGTCTTGAGTAGTATAAGAAAGCACGCTGAGCAAGCTAGGGAACAAGCCAGTAAGCAGCACTCCTCCATGGCCTCTGCATCAGCTCCTGTCTCCAGGTTCCTGCCCTGCCTGACTTCCCTCAGTGATGAACAGTGACATGGAAGTATAAGCCAAATAAACCCTTTCCTCCTCAAGTAGCTTTTGGTCATGGTATTTATCACAGCAATAGAAACTCAACTAGATAGAAATCCTTGTCTTAATCTCAGTACTTAGCTTTTTTTTCTATAAACTTCTTTTTGGGGGGGTGAGATGGGGGAGGGTCTTACTTCATAGCCCAAGGCTAGCCCTGAACTCTCTATGTAACCCAGTCTAAAATCTAACTCAGAATCTTCCTGATTCTGCCTCCCGAGTGCTAGAATTTAAGCATGTGCCAACAAGCCTCATTCTATAAATACTGTTCAAACTCCTTGAACTCCTCCTGGCAAATATATTTTCTGGAATTTGTGACAGTGCACCAAGATGTGTGATATATGAGTAGAGAAAAAAAGTCAAGGACAGTTCTCAATACTCACACTTTCTGCCAAGAGCACAGGCCAGTTCACTCCCAAGGAAGCCCCCACCGATAACTGTAATTGACTTGACTTCCCGTGAGATCTTCTCCAAGGTTCTAAAATCTCCAATCTGCAGGATCATACCAGTTTAGTCCACTGATTTCCCAAAGGGGCACAAGATAATAATCCAAGAAAATATTTTCCTCTAACTCTTCTACAACAGACATTTGCACATAACATCTTGTACAAAGTGGCTCAATTATAGCCTCTATGTTATTAATGTAAGTTTTTCTCCATTGTGACATTCCTTCCAGCAACAGTGGTTGTCAATACAGGTAGCAGTTTTTCTTCCCAGTCCAAGGTGGACATGTGGCTGTCAGGACAAGATGCTCCTGGCCTCTAGTGGAGAGAAGCCAGTGATGCTGCCAACATCTTACAAAGCAAAAGACAGCCTCCCACACAAAGAATTATTCAGCCCAACAATCAAGAATTTAAAAGGCAGTATAAACTTCAACCAATATATCTAAGTGTGGCTAGAAAATTCCAGCAAGGCATACTGATCGGAAGCAAACAATCTCCTTTCCTTTGTACTTGTATACTCGACCTTTTGCATCAAAGTCTTCACACAGCACTTGTAATGAAAAATGCCAAGAGACCACAAGGAGTTCTGGTAGATCAAATACATCAAGAGAAAAAACCCCACGGAAAGGCAGTCAGAACTACAGCAAGCAATAAAAAGCAAATGCAGTTTTCTCCTACAAGCATAGCACCCTCGAGGGAGTGAAGTATTGGAGGTGCAGGGAGAAGTGACCTGCTTGAAGCTAGATAACAAGTCTAGAGAAGAGCTATATAGAGAACTTAGATCTCCCAACTGGAAGGAGCACTTGGACCCGCTTCGGTGTCCCCTCTTCCAAACAACACAAAGAAAACACTAAAGCAATTACCTTTCTGAAAAGTGTTGTTCTACTCTTCACCTCTGCTCCAGCCCTATCAATGGCAGACAGACTTCTTGGTGTGCCTCCTGCAAATAAGAAAGCCCTTTAGCCTGAGAAGCAGGAGCTA
Source organism: Peromyscus aztecus (assembly GCA_902168405.1). NCBI lineage: Eukaryota > Metazoa > Chordata > Mammalia > Rodentia > Cricetidae > Peromyscus > Peromyscus aztecus. Next base: position 21,643 of record CABHPQ010024789.1, on the reverse strand, counting down.
GCCCAAACAACCCCTGTAAGTGCAGCACTCTGCTTTGACTGTGGCTAAGTATGCTCGGTGTCCCAGCAGGAGCGCCGGGGGCTGTGGCTGCTGCTAATACTACCAAGGAGTGACTAGATGGCTTGCTTCACAGCAGGCTTCTTATATTTTCCTTTAAGAACTAGATCTGAGTCTCCTTTTAGAGGACCTTGCCTCCACGTCTGGCCAAACCAGAAAGCTTAGTTCCTTTGTCCATGGCATGTATTTGTCTCTCTCTGTCGACAATTTTCTGGGAGGGTCTTACTATGTAGCTCAGGCTGGTCTGGAACTCACTATGGATCCCAGGTAGCATCAAGTCTGCTTTGATCCTTCTGCCTCAGACTTCTGAGTGCTGGGATTAGTTCTTATGCCCACCTGCCACAGGACCTCCAGCATCTCAGGAGGCCTCACATGCTAGCACGGTTACACCACTCTCATTAACTGCTTACCTCCTCTCCTGATTTTGGAGGAGAATTGGCAATAAACCCACAAAGCTACATATCCTTCAGGTCAGAGACTGAGCACCATGCACAGAGGAAAAAGGAGCAGCTTCCTCATGTCATTACCAGAGGATTATTTTTAATAAACTTTATTATAAAAAACTGCACATAGGGAAAAAACATTACACACCCAAATTAACCAGACATCGACACCAGAGACTCTGGGAATCAGCTGTCTTAAGGATGAGCTGTAGTACCTTTTCAAGAGAAGGCCAGACTCTAAAGCTTGAATGAACTACCCCAGTAGGAAAGACAGCCACCTCCAGAAATACTCACCCGTTGCAATCAAGCATTTTTCAAAGGTTATCTTAGAGCCATCATTAAGTTTCACCATGTTGTCTCTTACATCCAGCTGTACTACCTGGTACAGTCACATGCATACATGGAAGAAGCAGAAATGAGTAAGTTATGAAAAACTACTGTGATACAATAGTCACCATCTTAAAGTGTACAATTCATTGGATTTTTAAGACTATTCACCACTATCTAATTCTAGAACATTTCATGCCCAGTTGGGGGTGGGGGAGGCCCTGAACCTATGTTGTCAACTCAATGAGAAGAATTAGTTTTTGACCGAAAATGATCCTGAAGAAATTGTTCCTTTTGTTTGTTTGTTTTTTGAGACAGGGTTTCTCTGTGTAACAGTCCTGGCTGTCCTGGAACTTGCTTTGTAGACCAGGCTGGCCTCGAACTCACTGAGATCCAACTGCCTTTGCCTCCCAAGTGCTGGGATTAAAGGCGCGCGCCACCACCACTCGGCAAGTAATTGTTTCTAATTAGTTATTGGGACCATAGTTTTGGGGAGCCTGTTTCTTCAAGCAACCAACACTAGCATCAGTTGGATTCCAAAACTTCCATTCTGATTTACAGAAACAGATACTGGGAAAAGTCTTTCTATTTTGGCATTTGGAATCCTTATTTGTTTGTTAACAACTCTATCCAATCACAACATCTCTGCGGAATCTTTCTGCAGTTTCTAGTCTTCACTGAAATTCAGCTATCCCTCAGGGATGCTACACTTAGAGACAGTTCATTGGTCCACACCCCGTATCACAAGGCCAGGAAGAAGTGTTTGAATGTTCCACAGTTCCTGAGGTGGTCGCTGCTGATGCTCCTCTAAGTGACATCTACCTACATCCCTTTAAATCACTGTTAGTAAACCACTTCCTGCCACTGTGCCTTATCTCGAAGGACCTTGGAACTCGGTTCCTATTTTCCTCTGTGCCATATCCAGACTCTTATTATTTCCTAAACTGCTACTTCTACCTCAAATATCTTACCATAATTTTCTCGTAGGCTCACTGTTGTTGTTTTGTGATAGGGTCTCACTATGTAGCCTGGCTGGCCTGGAACTTTCTATGAAGACCAGGCTTACCTCAAACTCACAAAGATCTACCTGCCTCTGCCTCTTGAGCACTGGGATTAAGGAACACACCACTACACATATACATAAGCTTAGCCTCACCGTCTTCTTAATCCCCACCGTGACTTACTCATTTTTTTTTTGGTTTTATTTTGTATGTTGCAGTGTGGAGAATGTGCCTAGGGCTGTGGGTATGCTGGACAAGCACTGTACCAGGAACCTACATCTTCAGTCCAGCCTCACTGTCTTCTGTACTTCTTCCAATTTCCTGCTTATTTGGTTGGCAGGCCCATTCCAAATAATTTGCACCAATGGTAGATCATTCAAATGGCTCTCCTGTCATACTCTTAATTCCCTTGTCTCTAGTTAGGGTTAAGAGCTCGAGCTTTGGAGTCTGAGAGATTAGTTTCCAGTATCTGCTCCATTCTTTACTAACTGTGGGATAACTTGACTATCCCATCAAGAAATAAATACCTGTTAAATGTCTAGGATGCTTTAGGAGCACTTCTAAGTGTAGGGGCCACAGTGATGAGAAAGACAGGTTATCTTCTCCACCTTCAGCATATATTAGACGAAACAACAATTTAACAGACACTAACAGTAATAAGGAGTGACAAATATGATAGACACGGGGCAGTGCAGGTGGCATTAGAGCATGGGCTGGAGTGTTCAAGTTAGGTTGAGTTGGGGCAAGTTTTCGAGAGGCAACAGTATATATAAATGAGTAGCTTCTTTAGCCTCCTTGTCCTTGGTAAGCTCTCTCTTCAATACAACTTGACCATTCAACACCCAGACTGCTCCTTCAGAATCATTCAGATTCCCCCGCTGTTAATCATCTCCCACCCTGTCTTATTGTGAAAACAAGTGAAGCCTGTAACACAAACGTGAGTGCAGAGGCAATGCATCTGTAACCCCCATGCTGGGAAGACAGAGACAGGCAGACCCCAGAGGTTTGCTGGCCAATCTAACTGAATTAGTAAGCTCCAGGTTCAGTGAGAGACCCTGTCTCAAAATATAAGGTGGAGAGAAACAGATGAAGACACTGGATGTCAACACCTGGACTCCACATGTGTACATACATGCATACACCACATACATAAATATGCACACAAACTGTTTACTTCCTTTTTCCAGCTGTGGAATAAGGTGACCTTTCTATTCTCCTTGTGCGTCTAGCCATTCTTTTCCTGTTCAGAACCTTCACGTGACAACTATCCATTATTCCTCCATCCTCTTCTGAGACCTTAGATCTCAGTCCCTTACATCCAGTGAAACAAATCTTTGATTCTATGTCCCCTTCAAAATTCTATCCAATTGCTACCTACCCCTGTGGTGGTATTGTGTTCCCCAAAATATTGTGCACCCTAATAAACTTATCTGGGGTCAGAGAACAGAACAGCCACAATATTAAACATAGAGGATAGGCAGTGGTAGCACACACCTTTAATCCTAGAATTCCAGAGATAGAAATCCCTCTGGATCTCTGTGAGTTCAAGGCCACAGTGGAAACAGCCAAGCATGGTGACACACGCCTTTAATCCCAGAAAGCAAGCCTTCAATCCCAGGGAGTGGTGGTAGAAAGCAGAAAGGTATATAAGGCGTGAGGACCAGAAACTAGAGGCTTTTGGCTGGTTAAGCATTTGGCCTGGTTAAGCTTTCAGGCTTCTAGCAGCACAGTTCAGCTGAGACCCATTCTGGATGAGGACTCAGAGCCTCCAGTCTGAGGAAACAAGACCAGCTGAGGATCTGGCGAGGTGAGGTAGCTGTGGCTTATTCTGTCTCTCTGACCTTCCAGTGTTCACCCCAATACCCGGCTCAGGTTTGATTTTATTAATAAGACTCTCTAAGATTCTGCTACATACCCCTGCTTATTTAAACTTTTAATTCAGGATTTTCAAAAGAAACATTCATATACCAACCATTCACTTTATTGACTTTTACTGTACTGAGGATTGAAGCCAGATCTTGTGCATTCCATGCAAGCTCTCTACCACTAAGCTACCACTAAGCTACCACTAAGCTCTAGCCCTTAAATTTTTTAAAAGATGGGGTCATTCTTTCACCTAGACTGGTCTGCAACTGACTATACCGTAAACCAGACAGGCCTCAAAATTGCAGCAGTCCTCCTGACTCAGTTTCCAAAATACTGAGATTAAAGGTGTGGCCTACTATGCTCAAATTTCATTTAAACATTAGGGTATGTGTATGCGTTATTTTCATGTCTGTGTGGGTGCACGTGTTCATGCATGTAAAAGGCAAAGGACAACCTTGGGTGTTGTTCCTCAAGCCATCCCTGCTGTGGGATGTTCTGTATGGCAAATGTGTTGCTCTGATTGGTCAATAAATAAAACACTGATTGGCCAGTGGCTAGACAGGAAGTATAGGCAGGATTAACAGAGAGAATAAAAAGAACAGGAAGGTGGAAGGAGACACTGCCAGCCGCCGCCAGGACAAGCAGCAT
>CABHPQ010024789.1:0-17201 GCA_902168405.1 Peromyscus aztecus | reverse complement strand
ACTGTGTTTACTTGGTTGGGTCTGAGCGGCTGTGGGACTGGCGGGTGACAAAGATTTGTCCTGACTGTGGGCAAGGCAGGAAAACTCTAGCAACACATCCCTGTATACCTTTTTTTTTTTTTGAAACAGGTCTCATACTCATCAAATAGGCTAGGGTGACTGGCCAGAAAGCCCTAGGGATCCACCTGTCTCTGCCTTCTCAGCACTGGTATTACAAGCATGCTCCATCATAGCTGGATTTGTTTTATATGGGTTTCAGGTATTGAACTCCAGTCCTCAAGCACTTTTCTGACTGAGCTACCTCTGAGCCCATTTAAACTTACTGAAAGAACAGTGTAGGGCTAGGGAGGTAGCTCAGTGAATAAGGCACTTGTTATGCAAGCATGAGGAACAGAGTATGGATCCTCAACATCCACATAAAAGCTGTGTAGGTGTAGCTGCCCACATGTAATCCCAGCGCTGACGAGGTGAGGGCTCTCAACAGAGTGAGCCAGCTATCAGACTAGCAGAACCAGTAAGCCCTAGATTCCCGCAAGAGACTCTGGCTTAGTAAATAGGGTAAAGAGAGGCTCTTTTTGTCAACCTCTGGCCTCTCCATGCATGTGCACACACCTGTGAACATGCATATACACATGCAAAAAAAGAAAGGGTAGTTTAACTTTACAATGTTATCTACTGCTCTACAAGTTCTCTTCTGTTGTTGTTTGAGACAGGGTCTCATTATCTAGCCTTAGCTGGCCTAGAACTTTCTATGTAGACCAGGCTGGTCTCAAACTCACAGACACCTGTCTACCTTTGCCTCCCAGGTGCTGCAATTAAAGGCATGCACCACCATGCCTGGTGTCCAGACTGATTTTTATCTTTCCCTTAAACCAGATCTTCCTCTTAAAATGTTTTTTTCTCAGTTAGGGGGAGGGCACTATTATCTACTCTGATATACAATCTAGGAATGTTGTCTCTTCTCTCTCCTTCACCTCCCACCTTCGCTCAATCTTCAAGCCTTAGGGCTGTTTGCCTCCTGAGCATTCCTCCAGCATGTCCTTCACTCTGATCACATATTTCCCCCCATGCGGGGCATCTAACTCAGTGCTACACAAGAAGTAATACATTATTAAGAAACTGGGCTCTGGGTTCTAACGCTTTAGTCAGATAAACCTGGGCTCATATTTTGTTCCTCATGTATTGTAAAAGTTTAGGCCAGTTATTTAAAATTTCTTTATTAAAAAACAATTTCTTGCCAGGCAGTGGTGGCTCAGAATTTTAATCCCTGCACTCGGGAGGCAGAGGCAGGTGGATCTCTGTGAGTTCGAGGCCAGTCTGATCTACAGAGCAAGTTCCATGACAGCCAGGGCTACAAAGAGAAACCCTGTCCCAAAAAAAAAAAAAAAAAAAAAACAAAACAAAACAAAAATGGTTTTAAAAAAAAAAAGCAGTTAAAATAGGTACTATATGAATTCTTAGTCCTTACATTCCTCTTCTTCATAATCATCACTACCACCAGCCTAATTTGAGCAATCATAATCATTTGCCTGAATTATTACAATAATTTGTGAAATGGTCTGTTTCTAGTCTTTTAAAAACTTTTACTTTATATGTATGGGCGTTCTGTCTGCATGTATGCATGTGCACCGTGTGTGTGCCTGGAGGGTTGGGAGACAGTATGTGGGTGCTGGGAATAGAATTCAGGTCCTCTGGAGAGCAGCCAGTGTTCTTAAGTGTTGAGCTATCTCTCTGGCCCTCCATCTCTAGTGGTATCTCCTTGAAATGCAGTATGTCATAGTTAATAGCAATTATCTAAAATTCATTTCCAGTACTTTATATCTTTGTCCTCAGGTGTCACCAGCTCCCCAGTGTAAATAAAATCCAAGCTCTCCTTCATGGCAAAAAAAAGCCTTCCATAAACAATCCCTAGAGTAACTTACCAGCTTTGCCTCTTCCTAACTTGAATATTTTTAAAAACTCTTCTTGCCAGGTATGGTGGCACACGCCTTTAATCCCAGCACTCGGGAGGCAGATTTCTAAGTTTGAGACCAGCCTGGTCTACACAGTGAGTTTCAGGACAGCAAGGACTACGTAATGAGACCCTGCCTTAAACCAAACCAAAACAACAACAAAAAAGTAAGGAAAAAAATCTTATATTTATTTTCCAATCTCTCATTTCTTTTGCCAAGTTGGAGATCAAACCCAGTATGTTTCCAATGTTAGAAAAGTATTCCACCCCTAAGCTATATCCTCAGTCCCCTAACTCGAAGTTTCTGCTCTATCAGAAGCTAGCTGCTTGCTCTCCTTGTACTAACTATGTTTTCCGGACTGCTGGGCACTGGCTTGTGCTGTTAGTTCTTCCTCAAATGTCACTCTCCTGAATGTTCTTTGCTCTTATGTAGTCTATACCTCTTCATTCTTTAGTATTTTCTGCTCTAGGACTAGGGAGCTGACTCAGTAGGTAAGAGCACTTGATGTGTGAGTATGAGGATCTGAGCTCTAACCCTCAGCACTCACAAAAAAGCCAGGGACAGGAGGATGCCTGTAGTTTGCTGGCTACCAGCCTAGATTCAGGTTCATTAGGAGACTCTGCACAAAAGGAATATATTAGGAAGAGTAGTATGGTAGGACACTTGACATCCTCCTCCTTATACTACCTACAGCCACATGTACCACATTCACACATATACATACACACACCAAGAGATAAACACGCTTGCTCTTGCGGAGTACCTGTGTTCAGTCCCCAGAACCCACAGGATGGCTCATAACCATTTATAATTCTAGTTCCAGGAGACCCAACATCCCCTTTCTGACTTTTAAGGGCATCAGGCACACATATGGCATACATACACACATATAAAATAAATAAATCTCAAAGACTACTTCAGTAAGACTTGTAGGTCCATAGATTTTCTCCAGGAAGCTTGCCTTGCATTCATCACTGTACTGTACACTCCTCCTCCTCCTCCTCCTCCTCCTCCTCATCCTCCTAACTCCCAGGACACATATCTCTTAAAACATTTCTGTGTTATGGTTATCTGTCTATGTTCCTGCTTGCTTTTGTTTCCCCTTAGGAAATAGGGCTCCTGTGTTGCCCATCGGGGACATTTAACATACTGCCCCACTACCAGCTTAACCACATTCTACAGCTCTGGTATGGGAGAAGTGGTCAAAGGTCAATCCTTCCGCTTGTGCTCTTGATCCCCTTTACTTTCAGCTTTGCTTCTTAAGATAACACCATCCCCTCTATTGGAACACTACCATTGGTTTACAAACTTAGCCTACTGTTTCCATTAATAAAATAAAACACAACGCAACAAAGCCTTCCTAGGACCCCACAAGCATCGCCCAATAACTGTTCTCCATATTTAGGCAACCACCTTGGTAACATCCGACAGTATTTTCCATGCTGCGTTATGAATGCTGTATTATGCTGAGAATTAGTCTAATCCCTTGTCATCAATAATCCCAAAGAAAGGTAAAGCAAACAAATATAAAGGAAATAGGAAGGAGGAACAAATGCAGAAGCATACACAAAAAGCAGCAATAGTTTTTAGCATTATACTATCTGACAATGTCACTTCTCCGGTAAAGCTTAGGCAACTTCATGCTCTAGATTCTGCTGTTCGTTATGGACTTTCCTTAGATAGACACACTAAACAATATTATTCCTAAACTGCTTTGGTTTTTCTTTGATGAACTATGGTGGGAGAGGAAACATGGACCGTAATGGAGAAGCACATCACTGTATTTTCTTGTTGGTAACTACATGAAGCCTGACAAAGAAAGCACCTACTAGCTTACCTTCTTCCCAGTAAGGACAGCCACGCCACCATTCTCAATATGAGGCAGGTCCTGAGCAGAGACATAGAAAGAAGGTGGCTGGAAATAAATGCTGTATGGGAAAGAGGAGAAAATCATAAGCATCTGGAACTGCTATAGGCTCCCTCCATAGCTTTAGTAAAATAAATTCCAGAGTAAGTCTCTAGGCACTAGATCTTGGTGGTGACATTGAAAAGTATTATAGATCAGTGGTTCTCAACTGGGAGCAACTTTAGCTCCACGGGACACTTGGCAATTTCTGGAGACATTTTGGGTTACAACAACTTACAAGGGGATGCTATCGTATCTGGTACCTAGAAACGAGATCCGGCTCAACATCCTGTGCTATACAGGACAGCCCTTACCTCCATCAGAATTATGTTATATCAAATATCAACCAGTGGTGTAGAAGCTGAGAAATAAAGTTCTAGACGTAAAATAATTTCAAATTAAGAACAAAGACACTCAAGGAGCTGGTATTCACATATCGACCCACATTAATTTCTCAGAATGGTGCTGCTGGCCAGTAGAGCAAGGTCTTGCTCCTAAATGATTCTACCTTTAACAATAATGCTGGTATGTTGGCATGTAGCTACAATCTCAACTACTCAGGAAGATAAACCAAGAGTATTCCTTGAACTCAGTAGTTTGGGGCCAGCCAGGGCAATAAAGTGAGAACCCAAATTAAAAAAAAAAGTAAGTAAATAATTACGATACATTTTAAGTGGAGATGAAGGTATGCATTCTGCTTGAAAATGGAACATAATAGTAAAGACTCATGAGGGAGGCAAGCACATTTTGGCATTTAAATTTTTTTTTAGATTTGTTTATTTTATGTGTGTGGATGCTTTGCCTGCATGCATGTCTGTGCTTGCAAAGGTCAGAAGAGGGTGTCATATTCCCTAGAACTGGAGTTACAGATGGTTGTGAAATTACCATGTGATTGCTGGAAATTGAACATGGGTTCTTTGCAAAAGCAAAAGGTGCTCTAAAATGCTGAGCTATCGCTCCAGCCCAGGTCTGTAAAATTTAGTTCAACGTTAATGGATCACTAGTGAGAAAAACACTAGAGCTCCAACAACAGTACTGGAATTGAGAGACCTAAGGAGTCCTTTAGAAGAAAAAAGCTGGACCTATAGCTCCAATACTCAGGGTTTTGTTTGTTTGTTTTGTATTTTTGAGACAGAGGCTGTTACGCAGGCTAGTCTTGAACTCCTGATTGTTTTGCCTCATCTTCTCAAATGTTGGGGTTTAAGGTATGCACCATCATGTCCAGCTAGCTCCAAGTGTCTTTTGTGCAAATAGTCTGATAATGAGGCTCTTCATTACAGTCTTCCTGCTCTACCCCTGCAATTGTCAATGCTGGCTAGAGTGTCAAACAAAGTGCCATTAATAGCCTGGGGAGACAGCTCAGTTAAGTGTTTGCTGTAGAGGCATAAGGACCCAAGTTCAAGTCCTAGAACACACATAAAAAAGCCAAGCAAGCTGGCATGCACCTGGAATCCCAACACTGCAGAAGCAAGGACAGGAAAATCCTTGGGCCCCCTGGTTATCTAGCCTAGCCTATTTAGTTGAGTCCCAGACCAGTGAGAGACCCTGTCTCAAAAAGCAAGGTAGGGGCTGGAGAGATGGCTCAGAGGTTAAGAACACTGGCTGTTCTTCCAGAGGTCCTGAGTTCAATTCCCAGCACCCAAATGGTGGTTCACAACCATCTGTAATGAGATCTGTCACCCTCCTCTGGCCTGGAGGGATATAGACAAACAGAACACTGTATACATAATAAGTAAACAAATCTTTAAAAGGAAAAAAAAGCAAGGTAGATGGCAGCTGATAAATGACACCCAAGGTTGACCTCTGGCCTCCACATATATGCAGACACATATGCTTGAACACATACACACCCAAAAATAATAAGAGTGCCATAAATCAGTTTCATTTGCTTTTATGTGACTTGCCTAGGTATTTATTTAAAATTTTTAAAATAATTTATTTTATGTGCATTGGTGTGAAGGTGTCAGATCCCCTGGAACTGGAGTCACAGACAGCTGTGAGCTGCCATGTAGGTGCTGGGAATTGAACTTAGGTCCTCTGGAAGAACAGCCAGTGCTCTCAACTGCTGAGCCCTCTCTCCAGCCCCTTGCTTAGGTATTTATAAAGAAATGACAACATTGGCTAAGCTAATCTCTAACAGAGAAATCTAACCTAAAGGTCCTAGAAATAGGAGCCGTAAGATTTCACAGTCTAGCATTAAACTGCTGATCGTTGGTGGTTTGGGGAACAGAAGCTAGAATGCTCTTTGTTGCCTCTGAGCCTGACCAAATTTGTACAATAGCAGACTTCCATGTAGAGCCTTCCTATTTATCACACGTGATCAGTGAAAAGTCGTAACCTGCTCCTCATGCTCAGTCAAGCCCACTGTAGATAAGCAAACATACCTTCTCTCTTTTCCATTCCACTGTCTGAACTGCAGTGTCTTTGTAACATTTGGATCATCTGAAAACCACAATTCTTTTGAAAGAGGAGGTCGCATGTATGGCAGCTCAGGGTCTTCAGATACAATCAGGACCTTTAGACACAAAATGGTATTTATCAGAGCTAAGTAATTTAAAAGGCAAATGTCAAAACCTCCACATTGGCTAAGTACTTGCACACTATATCCTCTATACCAAGCAAAATACCATGCACCTTACCCTGGCCCCAGGATCCCGAGCCCGGATGGATCGGGCTGCAGCAAAAGCAGCAGTACCTCCACCAATCAGCAGGAAAGGAACATGACTTGGTACTCTGACTGGAGGAGCTGACCCTCCCTCTTCAGCTGTAAGTAACAGAACAAGCAGGGTAAGTCTTCTTAAAGGCTCTCATGAGCCCTGGCCACTATTTCAAAAAGTCACCTTGCACTTGTCTCAATCCTTTACATAAAATAAAACTAGCACACCTACACTAATCTCAAACTTACTGGGTTTAGGATGTAGCTCAGTGGTAGGAAGCTTGCCTAGCATGTCCAAGATACTGGGTTTGATAGCCAGAACTTAAAAAAAAACCAAGCGGGGTGGGACAAAGCACCAAACAATCTTCATAACATCCTGGTGGGAGTGGGAAAGGCAAGTATTCCTTTCACTTTGCCAGTGGGGGAAATTTTAAATGGGGTGAAGGAGTTGATTGGTTTATTTCATTCATTAGGTCTATAATGGATCTAGGGCCTACCTTAAAAAAAGTCTTTTCCTTTTTCCCCCTTTTTAAGACAAGGTCATACTCTGTAGCCCAGGCTGGCCTCAGATTCCCATATGCTGGGATTACAGGGTACATCACCGCACCTGGCTAGTTGTTTCTCAAATATATTAGAAAGCATATATTAAAAGGCCTCTGCCATTCTTATTATTTTTCTACTGACCACCAGGAAAATATCAAGTTCAGTTGCACCTTTTGTTAGCAATAAAGGGGAAACACCCAGGAGGTCAATTAGGGATTATTATACAATGTTCATGAAGAAGGCGGCATTATTGAAAAAAGCAATATGAACAGCCTACCCAGAGCTATCTATAGGGCTTATTAAAGGATTACAACATTCCTCTTGGAAAATCCCAGTGAATCAAATGGAAGCGAAGGCTAGAGCTTTGTGCTACAGGAAAATAAACACATCTATAACAACTCAAAACTCCAAAGATTCAAGGGAATTAATATGACCAAAAAGCTTTAGTCATTGGGAAAAATAGCTTTCCTATCTTTTCCTGTTTTTCTTACCAAGCTTGCCTTTTAAAAAGCCTACATAAAGAAAGGCCCACAATAATTTTACTTCAAGCCTAAAATGCCAACCAAATACTTTAGAAAACTGCTCCCTGCTGTGGGGTAAAACCATAATTTCTGGTAGCTTACAATCTCACACTGTTACACTACAACAAGGTATTAGCAAATCATAATCCTTAATCACTTTCCCTTTAATCTCAAATCATACAGAAGAGACCTAGGAAACACTCACCAGAAGCAATGGCCCTTCTCTGTTTCTCTTCTGGTGTCAGGCCTAACCCCGCTATTCTTTCATTATATCTCTTTTGATCTTCTTTTATAGTCTTGTAGGCCTGTAGACCCAAACACGGAGAAAGTTTATTTCATGATACAGGTAACGCAGACCATAAGCTAATATCATTTCAATTAACTGAGAAGCTTTTGTCTACACTGAGGTTAGTTCTTCTATGCCCAAACCACTAGGGCAGTTTTCTTTTCCAGCACTGGGGAGAGAACCAGGGCTTCATGCATGCTAAGCAAGCACTCTACCACTGAGCTACATCCCCAGGCCAAAGCTCTTTTCTTAAGAAATCAAACTATTCAGTGTACACATATTTGGTGAGGAAAGAATACTTGAAAGCAGATCAAAACATGTTTCAGATTTTCTGAGACTCTTGGTAAGGAACTCTCCTGATACCGAACTCAGAGAGTAGAAGTAAAGAAAGGGAAATGTAATGCTAGTAAGTATAGAAATGGCTAAAGTACAGGAAGGGGTTTTGGACTATGCTGGTGCTAGCTGTAAAATCAATCTACACGGGGAATACATCTTCCTAATAGATGTTTTCAGAGTTTGCCAGGGATTGAGATATGTGGCTAGGTGCATCTTAGTCTTAAAATGTAACTCATCTTTCCAGGAATAACTTTTTCTTTTTCTAAACTAAGGAGGTAGAAGTCTCACTTAGAAACACAACATATTAATAATGATAAAGGGTCAAACCCCATCTTCATTAAACACCTGTTTTATTTCAAATATACTCTTCCCTACACTTTCAAACTGGGGAAAGGTATCAGTATTATGACTAGTTTCTGTTATTTATCTTTATTAACACACAACACCAGGGTTTATTAGTGACTTTTAACTTATTTTTAAAATATTTAGATGCTGGAGACCACCCATGCCCTTATGTGTATCAGGCCACTGAGCTATATTCCCCAGCCCTAATTAGTAACTTTCAAAAAAGTTACCAGTTGTGGTAACAACACTTTTAATTCCAGCACTTGGATGGAAGAGACATGCAGATTTATGTGAGTTTGAGGCCAATCTGGTCTACATAATGAGTTCTAAGTCAGTTAGGCTACAGGGCGAGACCTTGATCTCAAAAATAAATAAATAAATAAATTTAAAAAATGGGCTGTGCGTGGTAGCACATGCCTTTAATTCCAGCATTTGACAAGAGACAGGCTGGTCTAAATGAGTTTGAGGCCACAGATTAATTAATTAAAAAAAAAATAAGTGAGCCAGGCAGTGGCGGTGCACACCCTTAATCCCAGCATTTGGGAGGCAGAGGCAAGTAGATCTCTGTGAGTTTGAGGCCAGCCTGGTCTACATAATGAATTCTAGGACAGCCAGAGCTGCTACACAAAGAAATCCCTGTCTCGAAAAAACAAAAACAAAAACAAAAAGTGGTGGACAAGAATGACTTTTTTTGAGATAGGGTCTCATGTAGCTTAGGATCACCATGAACTTCTGGGTCCTCCTGTCTCCACCCCTCCCATTCTGGGATACAGGCATGGGTTACTATGTCTGACTCATGCACTTCTGAAGACCAAACCCACGACTTCTTATGTGCTGGGCAAGCATTCTACCAACTGAGCTACAGTCCCAGCCCCAAGATGTCTTCTAATGACAATATTTTTGTTCTTTTGTATCCCACGTGGTCAACAAGATAAAAATTTAAGTGACCATATCTCAAATGAAATCTCAAATTAATTGACTGTAGAAATAAGGACAATTAGAGCAAGTATCATAAAATATATTCTAGGAATATTCCTACGAGGTTGGGGATGTGAGTCAGTGATGGGATGTTTAGCCAACAAGCACAAGGGGCTGGTTTTGAGCCCTACTACCACATAAGAAATAAACTAATAAAGAAAAAAGACTTTGTATGACCACTTTACAGGTCAGCTCATTAGTGATATGCTGCAAATGGGAACCCTAAGCCCTGAGAGGTGAGTAAAAGAGATGGTTTACTCTTATCGACAGGAGTGAACAGGAGAGAGACTGGGGCTATGCTCACTTGACAGGGTCATTCAGAAATGGTCTGAGCCATTCTATACCTCCTGATGATTTTACACATAAAAGGATTGGCGCAGGAAGGTTTATAGGAAAAGGGCTAAATTAAGGTTAAATGTGGATGGACAGCCTTTAAGCTCAATGTTCTAAAGTGAAAGCTAGTTTACATACATACCAAATAACAAATTATATTATTCCCCAAAGGGTTTCTGTATTCCTAGTTTACAAAGATTTCCAATGGGGGGGGGGGCAAATACAAGTTAGGCTAAGAAATACTACAAATATATGAAAATATTAGTGGAGGCAACCTTTCTACATAGGAAGGAGTTTGAAAAGGCCGTTTTCTGGGGCAACAGGATTCTGCCACTTGACTAGTGGTGAAGGGCCCAAATATCCAACCTCCATAATTATTCTAAAGGCCATTTGGGGCTGGTTCACTGAAACTAGCAAAAGACTGAGAGTAAAGTACCTACCTGAGGTACTAGAGGAAGTCACTGGCATAAAAAGCTCACATGGATGCTAATCAGGAGTTTGTGTATCAAGCAGCGGATAGTACCATTAAGGACAATGTTTTTCAAACTGGTTTTAACCCATTAGTAGGCTATGAGATTTACTTGTAGGTTAGGATCAACATTAGTAGAGGAGAAGAGGTAATTAATAGTTTATGTCCAACCCAGTAAGACTAACACTAGTTAAAAATGCATTGCATTTTACATATTTGTAGTTTTATGGGTTGCAAGATAAACTACATTTCTTTTTTTTAAAATATTTATTTATTTATTTATTTATTATGTATACAGTTTTCTGGTTGCGTGTTTGCCTGCAAGCCAGAAGAGGGCATCAGATCTCATTACAGATGGTTGTGAGCTACCATGTGGTTACTGGGAATTGAACTCAGGACCTCTGGAAGAACAGCCAGTGCTCTTAACCACTGAGCCATGTCTCCAGCCCCGATAAACTACATTTCTTACTGTAGATCACAGGAAAGTGTTTCTTTAAAGCCAGTGGGGCACAGACAGAGGGCCAGGAAGGTAAAGAACCCTTAATATAGGACTTGCTGAAGGAGAAATTATAGTCAAATGAAAAAAACTGCTGGAAGGGATATTGCTCAGGACTGAATCCCCGAATTCCTAGGCTGAAGCCCTAACGGCCAGGATGACAGGATCCAGAGGCAGGAGAGGTGACGAGCTGGATAGGGCTTTCATAAAGAGGAAGAGACAGCAGCACTACCTCGCTTACTCTCTACACTGCCCTGCTCCTGTGTGAAGACACGGTAAGGTGGAGGGTTGGCTGCATGCATGTCATGAAGAAAACCTTCACCAGAAACTTAACCTTGTCTGACAGTCATTCTAGACCTTCCAGTCTTCAGCAGTAAGAAAATAGATGTCTATAGTTAAAGCCATTTTGTGGTATTTGATTATGAGAGTCTGAGAAACAAATATAAGCACTACATTATTTCTATTGAATTTGTTTGTGTGTTTGTATGTGCATGTTCACATGTGAGTACCACAGTCAGAGGACAACGTTAGAGAATTGTGTTTCTTGCTTTCCTTCATGTAGGTCCTAGGGATCAAACTCAGGTTGTCAGGCTTGGAGGCAGGCACCTTTACTGACAGGCATCTTTACCTACTGAGCCATCTTATCAGCCCTGAAATTTGCAACCATAGAAATCTCACCAAATCTGGACACTGATTTTAAGCTGTTTTTCATGACTAATATCAATTTCAGAGAAAAAAATGTAAGCTGCTTGATAGCAAGTTTTCAACTATTAAAAATCTGAAACAAAAGTATACAGACTAGTTTGATAAATGTAGACAAAAGCTTGTCATTTAACCTGAAGCCATTATAATAGGTTTATTACAACCAGTGTTGGACAAACACAGAGGGCAATGAAGCATTTAACTGAATGACTTGAGAGAAATTTGTGCTTCTTAGCTATTTCTAAGACAGGAGAAAGCCACAGTGGCCGGTCCAGCTCATGGCTTGGCATCAAGAGTATGTGCATGCCAAGTCTGTGGGGGCAGGCCACCCAACTCTGGTCAGCAACACAAACCAGAGATTCAACAGGGTGAAGTCATTCTGAACATGTCTAATGCAAACACTTGAAAATGAGTTTTGAATAGATGAGGTGGAAGTGATGAGAAAAGGTGAAAATTATGAAATGGAAAGGTTAAGGCTCGGAGGAGGGTAGTATCTGAATCACCGATGAGAGGTGTCAAGAAGTCACCCGACATGAATGCTTCAGCCACGAGTCTGACCAAATTAGGGAACAAAGGGACACTGCCAAACAAAGTGAGTTTGAAGTGGAGGCTGTGGGTGCTTTGGGAAAACACTCCAGTCTCTACGGCTCTCAGGACCTTGTCAAAAGCATTCAATAAAAGGCCTTTTCACAGTAAAAGCCGAGTTGATTGCTTCTCACAAAACAGAAAAATTACATTTTACCTAAAATGATTCAAAGTTGATGGTGCTCAAGTTCCCTTTATTTACTTATTCAACATTTACTCTGAGACTGTCTTGTTAGACATGCAGCACTAAAGCACAATATAATTTAGCAGTGTAAATATAATAAGCACAAATTTGACAAAAAAAGTTTCAAAGAAAAGGTTGATAGAAGAATTTGGCTCTAAATTTATGGGTTGAGACTGGTCTAGTATAACTTCAAAGGTTTAAAAATGAGATCTGAGGACTCTCTAGTGACTGACAATGTCCCTTTAACAAACGTCTATAGGAAGCACATGCTGTGACTATTTCACTGTACTCTATGAACCAAGTTATTATTAGTGCCATGGCTTCACCCACCCTACCCCCAAACATAGTTTAGTATGAGCATCTTACATAATAAACTCCTGCCCCAGTCACTGTTGCTCCTACAATTAAGAAGTATACTAGGCTGCTGCCATCTTTCCCAGAAGCACCTGTAGACGCTAGTGATCTAGAAGGGGATCCTAGGAGATGACACTGCACAACTGGAGGTAAACATAAGGCCAGGAGACAAAAGGAAATAGAAAAGGCACTAAGTATTAATGAATAAACATTTAATGCAAATGCAGAGAAGCATTTTGGTTACTGTGCTAAAAAAAAATGAAAAAGAAAATTTTTTACAAGCTGCTCCAGGATTGGAGGAAAAGGCCTCTTCCCCAAAGTATGTTATCAGGCAGATTTTTATCTATTTCTTGCTCTGATCTGACTTACAACTGGCAGGATCTGGCTACTCTTCTTGCACATTTTGGAGTCAGGTTAATGTATGAGAATATGGGTAACTTCAAATAATTTTCATGCCTCCCCTTAACCTAGTGACAGAGGAACAAAAATAATTTTACTATTATCAGAAGAGAAAGAACTAAAATTGTAATGGTATTGAACCATTTGTTCTTAGTATGTAAAGCAAACAGCTTTCTTTGATCAAGGATGTTAGTAGGCATCGTCAAAGTCAATTCACTCAAACTTACAGGATTCAGTTTTAGGTGAATCTGCTTAGTTACAGTACAAGTTAAAAAGAAAAGAAAAGAAAAGAAACACCCACAGAATAAATCCTCTGTGACCTGCTAAGATGATCAGTTCTTTTAAGGAGATATAACCATGCTAACAGTATGTACCAATTAAATGCTGTTTCTCAGCTCCCCAAAACTCCATTCTACAATTGGAGATCCAAACCCATTTCTATAATTTAGTCTTTGAGTGAGATCCAGGGATTTAGTTTTCCTTTTAGGAATGCTTAATATCTTTTACTGAAAGCTGTTTTTTAAATGGTCAATCTCAAGCTACGAAAAAAAAAGTCTTTAAAAAATTGGCAAATACATTAAAATCAAATATTGTGCTTAGGAGCTGCAATGAATGTTGACTTTGTTTACAGGTTACTTTATCACAATCAAGAGAACAAGAAGTACAATTTTGTGGGTTAGTCAAGCCTCAGGAAACACAGCAGTTTTCAAGCAAAGAATAAAAAGACAAGTGAAAAGAGCAAAGATCAATCGACATGACAGTAATTATCAGTCCCAAATCAGCCCCCATAGACATTTTAAAGAAGGCCTTTTGGAATTTTGCCTACAGGAGAAAGCAGCATTAGTTGCGAAGTTTGAAAGCAGGGTAGTACTGAGTCTCTCGATGGGAGCTGTCTGGCAGCTTCTCTACACAAGCTGCTTTTTTACTTACATATGCACCAGCTCCTATTGTTGATAGGCCCACAATAAGGACTAACACAGAATTATCGATTTTGCCCCCCGATGAACCAGAGCTAGCCATTTGTCTTGCCATCTGGAGTTCTAGAGGAACACGCCATCGCTGGAACAAGTTGCCTAAAGGAACACAATTTGTTAACACACACACAGAAACAGTTAACACATATTTATGATTAAATATCAATGTACTGTAGGAATAATTATACCTTGGGCTGTACGATGTTCACTGTTTGATGACCAAGAAAATTATAATCAAAACTGTACACATAAATACTACAGATATTTCTGTACAACCTATGGTAATAGGACTTGCTTTTGAGGCAGAGTTGCGCTTTGTAGTCCAAGTTGGTATCAAATTTGTGATCCTTCTAAGCCTATACTATCATACCCAGAGAAGCTGTTGGAGTTCTCAAGAGTACAATTTAAACATTATCCAATGAGAACCTTCACAGCTTCCAGAAAGCTGGTTAAAAAAAAAAAAAGAGCAGTTCCTTAAATATCTTTACAACTTCACCATAAATGAAGTAAATACCAAGATAACCTATTTAGTAGATAGTCATCCCTCAGTATCTATGGAGCTTAGAGTCTAGATCCCCAGAAGGACCTAAAATTCACATATGCTCAAGTTACTTATAGAATACGGTACAGAATTTGCATACAACCTATGCTTATCAACACATATACTTCAAACCATGTCTAAATTACTTATAATGATTAATATAATGTAAATAGCTGCTACACTATATTGTTTAGGGAAATAACAAAAAAGCAGGCTTGCCTCCAACTCACAGAGATCCGCTTGAGGGCTGGGATTAAAGGTGTGTGCCACTACCACCCAGATTATTTTGTTGTTTCTTTTTTTTTTTAAACAGGGTCTCACCATGTAGCCTGGCTGACCTGAAGCTCACTAAGTAGTCTGCCTCTGCCTCCCAAGTACTGGGATTAAAGGTACATGCCGTCACGTCTGGTTTAAAAATATTTTTGAGCTGGGCAGTGGTGGCCCATGCCTTTAATCCCAGCACTCAGGAGGCAGAGCAGGTGGATCTCTGTGAGTTCAAGGCCACCCTGGTCTACAGATTGAGTTCCAGGACAGCCAAGGCTATACAGAGAAACCCTGTCTCAGAAAAAAAAAAAAAAAAGACTGTTGAGGACTGGAGAGATGGCTCAGTGGTTAATAGCACTGGCTGTTCTTCCAGAGGACCGGGGTTCAATGCCCAGCACCCACATGGCAACTTACAACTGTCTGTAACTCCAGTTCCAGGGGATCTGATACCTTCACACCAATGCACATAAAATAAAGTTAAATAAATTTAAAAAAAGAAAAAAAATATTTTTGCCTAGTAGTTGGCTGAATCCGTGGATGTGGAACCAACAGATACAGAAGGCTAAAAATATACAAAATTGACTACAGGCTACCTGGGACATTATGATACCCATTTCAGGAACAAAAATATACAAAATTGACTACAGGCTACCTGGGACATTATGATACCCATTTCAGGAACAATCTACCTGGCTGAAACCTTGCTTAATTACAACCCTGGAACATACAGTTCTGTCTTGTGTGTAAAGTAACGTGTCCTAGAAGAAAGAAACATTAAAAATCAAAAGGAAGTCAGAACAAACATTTTATAATGAACTTAATCTCTCATAATAACTGACTTTATACTCTTAAGTATATTCCAGAATGACAAAATGTAAAGTGACTACCAATGTCTTGCAGTTTCTCATTCAAAAGAATACAGTCATTTTTTATATTAGCACATATTAGATTGACATGCTATGAACATGAAAATGTGAGACATTTGCAGTTCTTGTTCCCCAATGGATGCTGCCATTTTCAGATGAGGCATGTGTGCCTTCTCAGTGATTATACCTTGTGGGTGTTCACTACTGATAGAATAGTGATTCTTTCCAGCTTTGTAGACAGTCTGGTCTCTGGAACAATTGTACCCTCCTGGGGTATAAAAGCAGCCCTCAAAATACATAGGTCTATGTTCCAAGAAAATTTTACTTATAGCTACTAAAATCCAAGATTTTTTAAAATGATTTATTTATTCTTATTTTGTGTGCATTGGTGTTTTGCCTACATGGATGTCTGTGTGAGGGTGTCAGATCCCCTGGAACTGGACTTACAGACAGCTGTGAGCTGCCATGTGAGTGCTGGGAATTGAACCCAGGTCCTCTGGAAGAACAACCAGTGCTCTTAACCACTGAGCCATCTCACCAGCCCCCAAATCCAAGTTTTATATAATTCTTAAGTATTATAATATTGTCTGTTACTAAGGTTTTCCTGGCCATTTAAAATATATAAACAC
This sequence comes from Peromyscus aztecus, assembly GCA_902168405.1. Classification (NCBI taxonomy): domain Eukaryota; kingdom Metazoa; phylum Chordata; class Mammalia; order Rodentia; family Cricetidae; genus Peromyscus; species Peromyscus aztecus. The sequence continues at coordinate 882 of CABHPQ010024789.1, read as the reverse complement.
TGCTGAGTATGTTAGCTTGCGCCTATAATCTTAGCACTAGGGAGGCTGAAGCAGGAGGATTACTGCAAATTTGAGGCCAGGCTGGGTTACAGTATGAGAATGTCTCAAAAATACCTAAAAACTATAAAAATAAATGAATACATAAACCTTAACATGGTGGCTCATGCCTGTAATTTCTATTCTAGCACTTGAGAGAGAGGGTGAGGCTGGACGATCCTAAATTGAAAGACAGGACACTTTCAATTTAGTGGTTCTAGCCAACTCAGGCTGCAAAGTGAGACTGTCTCCAAAAATACAATACATCAACAACAGAAAGTAAAATCCACTCCGCTTGTGTAGTACACCAAAGCAGGAGCTATCTGATCATGGTTGGCTGAGTATGCACACTTTGATCTAGAGCAGTGGGTCTTTTTTCCCCCACTGTGGGTTCCAGGGATTGAAGGCAAGTCTCTCAGCTTGGCAGAAATTGCCTTTAACCGCTAAGTCATCTCACTGGCTCTTTTGCTTTGTGAGACAAAGTCTCCTTAGGCAGTCCAGGGGAATCCTCCTGCCTTAGCCTGGTGAGTAGTAGAATTACAGGCTTGGGCTACCAACACAGGGTTCCAATCTCCATTTCTAACAAGGTCCTAAGTAATGATGACACTAGTCTTGCAAACAGGACACTACTTTACCTTCGTTGAGTTCAAGGTTAGCCTGGTCTACAAAGGGAGTTCCACAGTAGTCAGAGCTACATAGTGAGATCTGGGTCTTAAGGGAAAACAATACAAAAACAAAAACAAACATACAAAAAAAAAAGAGCCAGGCCTGGTAGATCAGGGTTGCAATTTTAGCTACTCCTGAGACTGAGGTAAATTCATAAATTCAAGGTCTTCTTGGGATATA
>CABHPQ010024787.1:0-13626 GCA_902168405.1 Peromyscus aztecus | reverse complement strand
CACACACACACACACACACACACACACACACACTGAAAACTAATAAATAAATCTTTAAAAAAGTAAAGCATTCTTGCCTTCACATCCTCTGTAATGGGCGACTTTTAACTGTCAGCTTTGTCCAACCTAAAATTATCTTGGAAGAGAGGCTTAACTGAGAAACTTTCTAGAAAGACTGTGAGTGTGTCTGCAGGGCATTGTCTTGTTTGTTAATTGATGTAGGAAGACCCAGCCAAGTGTGAGTGGCAACATTCCCTATGGAGGGGATCTAGAAACTGTATAAGAGAGAAGAAAGCAGTAGGCAAGCAGACTGGTACATGTTTATTTCTCTCTGGTCTGGACTATGGTAATGATGTGACTACTTATTTGTAGTTCTCACAACTGTGATTTTTCTCCTATGGTAGATAGATTGCAACCTGGAAATGGAAGCTGAATAAAAATATCACCCTCCCTCATGTTGCTTGTTTTCAGGATATTTTGTCACAGCAACAGAAACTAGAACACTCTCTCTTTGAGTGCAATTAAAAAAAAACTCAGAAATGCCTGATGTTGCTTGATTTTAGAGTACTAGTCACAGACTTAGAGTGCTGGAATGGACAGCTTTGGGCTGATCTATTTTTAAACAACTTGTCTGGACAGTGGAAATTACAGCCATAGAAATGATTATCAGAAATATCCCTTTCATCAGCAACACCAACCAGAGTCCCAGTGCTGTGGTGGTATTGTGTTCCCCAATATATTGTGCATCCTAATAAACTTATCTGGGGTCAGAGAACAGAACAGCCACAATATTAAACATAGAGGTTAGGCAGTGGTAGCACACGCCTTTAATCCTAGCATTCCAGAGGCAGAGATCCGCCTGGATCTCTGTGAATTCAAAGCCACACTGGAAACAGCTAGGCATGGTAACAAGCGTCTTTAATCCCAGGAAGTGATGGCAGGAAGCAGAAAGGTATTTAAGGCACGAGGATGAGAAACTAGAGCCTGGTTAAGCTTTTAGGCTTTTAGCAGCACAGTTGAGCTGAGATCCATTTGGATGAGGACTCAGAGGCTTCCAGTCTGAGGAAACAGGATCAGCTGAGGAATTGGCAAGGTGAGGTGGCTATGGTTTGTTCTGCTTCTCTGATCTTCCAGCATTCACCCCAATACCTGGCTCTAGGTTTGTTTTTATTAATAAGACCTTTTAAGATCTTATTACACAGTGCACCCCTTCTCAGTTCTGGAGCAGTTCCAGAAGAACAAAAAGAATGCCTTCATCACTTTTAGTGATTTGATCTTGCTGATCAGTCAAGGGGAAAATATAGAGACAAAAGATGCCAAAACAAAAGTAAATATGTCCATACTTTAACCATCAGACCCTAAATACCTGAAGCCACACCCAGTGACATGTGATGCGCTTAGCACCTGTAATTAAAGTAGAAATTTTAATGATCCCTGGAGCCTGAACTTGAATGGCCAGTTTCAGAAAGGACAAAGGGAACTGTAAATATTACTAATTAACAAGATAGGGAGATGTCCACTTCTTTTTTTAAATGATTTACTTTATTTAACCTAAATATCCAGTAACTTATTTTGTTGTATCCATGTAGAAATTCAACAGTGAACCACTTTGCCTTCCTTTTATGCCATTTTTAATTTCTTTCCAAAAATTTAAAAAATTTTCTATGTTTGAAGTACTTAATTTTTTGTTCTTTGACAGTTCCATACATGGATATAATGAAACTCCATCTTTCCTATCCCCAGTTACCCTGCCTCATTCACCCTGCCTCACCCTCCCTCCTTCCATCACCAAACCCTGCTTCCCAACAAGTCCCCTTTCTACTTTTATCCTCTCATCCCCCTTCTCTCTCTCTCTCTCTCTCTCTCTCTCTCTCTCTCTCTCTCTCTCTGTGTGTGTGTGTGTGTGTGTGTGTGTATGTGTGTATGTGTAAAATCTACTGAATTTAAATTAGGCTGCATGTATGAGCATGGGTCGGAGATTATTTCCTGGAGCATGGGCAACTTATCAGTGGTTATGTTACAACAGAAAGTGACACCCCTTCTGCCCAGGGCCATTGACTGTCAATAGCCCTCAGAGAAGGCCTCGTGAGCCCTTCCTCCATCCATGATGAAATGTTGACAGGCAGAATCTTTTGGAGGGCTTGTGTACTTTGCCACCACAGCTGTAGTGAGTGCATAAAACAGATCATGAAACAGTGTCTTCTGGACATGGCATGCCACTTCTTATTGGCCCAGATAAGAAACTATACAAATGGCTCACAGGCTAAGACTAAGCAACTTTCTAAACCATCACAAAAGGACCCCATTCCCTCTCAGGGCTCAGATTCTCTCTCTGAGAATGTTCCTACTGTTTTTCTGTCTCTATCACTGCACATGTATTTTATTTGAATTTTTATATCAATTATGGTCTGGTAACAACTTTAACACCTCTTCCTCATGCCTTCAGCTTATTGTTTCTGGCACGACAGACAATGTGGGTTGGTCAGAGTTGAAAGAGGTAGGCAATTGAAATGGGATTCAAGGGAGCTGGAATAATGAACGAATGTGGCAATGGGAATAGAGAATCAGAGGTGATGGAAAGGAAGAGGCCTTAGAGAAGCTAGTGAGGGAGATCTCACATTTCTCAAAGAGACAACTAAGGTTACAAGTTATCTTAACAAAATCATGCCAGTAAGAAATGATATAGTCAGATTTGATAAAACACAGTTATCAGGGGTTTGGGGGAGCCGACTGGGAGATTCTTATAGGAGAAGTAGGATGAAACAGAGAGGAAAGAAAGACTTCAAAAGTTACCAGGAAAATAGGGCTGAAGAGATGGCTCAACAGTTGAGAGCACTGGCTGCTCTTTCAGAGAACACAGGTTCAATTCCCAGCACCCACGTGGCAGCTCACAACTGTCTATAACTCCAGTTCCAGAGACTCTGATGCCCTCTTTCTGGCCTTCATGGGTACCAGGTACACATGTTGCACAAATGTATATGTGGACAAAACACTCATACATATAACATTTAATTTTTTTAAGAAAAGAATTGTATTCTATAGAGTCAGGTGTAATCCCCACATGGACTTAGAAAAAGAGCCAGGAAGAATTTTCCAGCTCAGGGTCAATCCCAGGAGCTAGGACAACCCTTACAAATAAGCCAATAAGAAAGACTTTAGCCTAGAAAATCCTGGCTTGAATAGCCCCACCCAAACTCATATTGAAATAAAATTGTTGGTGTGTGAAATACGAAAAGAGTAAGAACTGAATCCAACTATGATGGTGTTTAGAGGTGGATCCTTTGGGAGGCAATTAAGATTAAACGATGCTGTTAGGTTAGGACCTTAATTCAGTAAGATTATGATTTTACAGAAAGAGAAAAGGAACCCAAGATATGGAGCTGTGTCTTGCTCTCTGATATTTACCAGGGACTTCAGAATCTGCAGAACAGCATTGCCAGATAGTGCTGCTCAGTCTTGAACTTCCCAGCCTTCAGAACCATGAATCAAACCTTTTTTGTTCTTTATACCTTTCTTAGTCTGTGTCATTAAGATCTAGTAACAGAAAACAGCCATAAATACCTTTCAAAAGAAGACCAGGACTCTATCCCAGCTTCAAAGCACATTCTTACCCAAAATCATAACTATCAGAATGTATCTGCAAGATGCTTCAGCAGACTATTTTCCAGAGCTCAGGAGTTAGACTCACGCATAGTATGGGTTCCTTAATCAGTGCAGCTAGACACGAAGGCAGAGGTATCCAATGTAGTTCAGAGCAAGAGGTTCTGTAGATGTAACCAACCGTCTTATAAATAAGAAACACAGAACCAATGCAAAGAAGAAAGCCAAGAGGTCAGAGCTAAGAGCTAAAACCTTACCCTTCCTCCTGCAGTGGTCCTACCTCTCCAAAGGAGCCGGTACTTCCTGTGTTAAAGTCTTTATATAGTCTCTGTTCTGCCTTCTCATTGGTTGTAAACCCAACCACAGGACTGCCTCATTACAGCCTGTCTGTATAGACCTCCAGGTGTTCTATGGTTGGTATTGAGATTAAAGGCATGTGTATCCAATGCTGGCTGTATCCCTGAACACACAGAGACTTACCTAGCTCTGTCTACCAAGTGCTGTGATCACAAGCGTACACCACTGCTGCCCTGCTTTCCTATGGCTTGCTAATAGCTCTGATCCCCAGGCAACTTTATTTATTATACAAATAACATTTTGGTACAAAAGAAAATATCACCATAAGGTTCAACTTTCTAATGGTACAACTGATCCTATCCAAGTCACTGGCACCATAGCTGTTAAAGGGAAAAAATGCATTGTGCCTAATAAAAACAGTATGGGAGACTATATTCAGTACTGAATTTTGATAAATAAATTTGAGTACCACTGCAGTGGAATCTTCCAGAGGGAAAGAGAAATGGAACTTATCTCTGACATGAAAAATTGGGGTTCATAGCAAAAGGCTAGATGGGGAGAGTCAACAGTTGGAATATTAATAAGAAACAGCAGGAGTAAGGGTGCTCTTGATAGACTGAACTTCCAGGACTCTTCCTTAAAGTAGGTCAGATTGACCAATTATCTAGTATATTCAGCATGAGGAATTTGGTCACATATCCAAGGGTGTCAGAACCAAGTGGGGGTTTCACTAAATTGACAATAAGATTTAAGTTCAAATTGGATTCTGTACCAACAGGTAGGGAAACCTATGGTTGGGCCTTCATGTTGAGGGCTTGAAGAAGCCTGATTAAAGTCAGGTCAGAGGAGTAGATCTTTGTTATATCCTTTCTTCTCAGTATTTGCTATTTATTGTACGTAGACTATATATATATATATATATATATATATATATATATACATAAATACTTTTATTTTATAATTAATTTAATTTTACATATCAGCCACAGATTCCCCTGTCCTTCCTCCTCCCACCCCCAGCCTTCCCTCCCAAGTTCACCCCCCATTCCCACCTCCTCCAAGGCAAGGTCTTCCCTGGGGATTCAGTCCAGCTTGGTAGATTCAGCTGAGGCAGGTCCAGTCCCCTCCTCCCTGCCCCAAGACTGAGCAAAGTGTCTCAGCATAGGCCCTAGGTTCTAAAAAGCCAGCTCATGCACCAAGGACAGGTCCCAGTCCCACTGCCTGGGGGCCTCCAATATATATTTTAAATATATTTTAAATGACTTCAAGTGTTTCCAAGGAATAGAGGTGGTAGAAATGTACAGGTAGGGACTATTTGAGAGACAGTTTTTGGCCCTAGGATAATGTTTAGAGTAATTTCTGAAGGCATATTTAAGGCTTCAGGGGGATCTTAAAAGGGCTTTTGGTCAGAAAATGTCATGAATGCTTTTAGAATTGAAAGGCTAACTGAAAAGCTTGGTGTTTGGTGGGTTGAATTTGCTGGGAAAAGGCTCTAGAGCAGTGGTTCTCTACCTTCCTAATGCTGTGACCCAGTAACACAGTTCCTCATGCTGTGGTGACCCCCAAACATAAAATTATTTTTGTTGTTATTCCATGACTGTAATTTTGCTACTGTCAGGAATCATAATGTAAATATCTGTGTTTTCCAATAGTCTTAGGTGACCCTTGTGAAAGGGTCATTTGATACCAAAGGGGTCACAACTCACAGGTTAAGAACTGCTGATTTAGATGGATGCCTGAACAAGCTTTTTTTCTGGGAACAGGTCTTGATTTTAAGGATATTACACAAGTGATTGAAGAGGGTGAAAGGATTTCAAGATTTCTGTAGCAAGAGGGTGAACAAGAGATTGGAAAGCAGCAGGGAGGTCTATCCAGGATCTAATTCAAAGGCTGAGGTGACAGTCACCCCAAGATGTGGTAGTGACTTAAAACAGGATGGCAGTAGAAGAGATCGAATGAGTTTCTTAAAATATGTAGGCCAGCATCAGAGGTCTACAGCAAAGAGCGAGCCATCTCATCTGGACATAGAGATGCAACCAGGCTCCCAACTGGTCTAAGCAGTTGTTGGTGTGGCTATTCTCTGAGACATAGACAAAGACAGGAGGGACAGGGTACATATATTTATATGGAGAATGACATATGGATGGGCATACGGGAGAGGTCTCCCATCTTTCCAATTTAAGTAGTGAATTTTAAATGTTAGATAGTAAGAAAGATGTTTCACATAGCTTCACTGTGCACAGAGTGTAGAGAAGCCCCCAAATAGTAATGATTCTCATTCATATACCACAAATGGGTATTTTCCTATTGAATTTCTTAAAAGAAAGAAAAAAAATCCAAGATGGCGACCAGAGAGGGCCGCAAAGCCACAGCTGCTGCAGTGACGAAAGCAGGGTGCATTGTGACTTATCTCACTGTGTCCTTTGTGACATGCCCAACCCTGGCGCTGCTACTGGGGTGCTGAGGGCCTGTCCGCCAGACAGATCTAGCTCCTGCTTGAGTGCGGAGTGTGGACAAGTGGCTGCGTCGGCCCAATTCTAACTTGGCCCTCAGCTTCCCAGTCATGGCAACCTCCACCACCTCACACCGGCCCATCAAGGGGATACTCAAAAACAAGAGTTCAACATCTTCAGTGGAGGATTCCACCCAGCCATCGGGAAGACCTGGAGCTCAGGAGTTGCAACGTAAGAAATCGCAGAAGTGGGACGAATCCAACATACTAGCAACCCACTATCCATCCTACAAAGACTATGACTTAATGAAGACGAACGAGCCCGGCAATCCCTACGCCAGTGTGCCACATGACGGAGAAGACAACACGAGTGAAGTTCAAGGAAAGGAAGCCATGATCGCTGCTGATACCTTAGCGAAGAAGCTCGCAGCCAGTGACACCTTTGGGACCAGCTATCAGGGTGAGGAGCAAGAAAGCAGCGGTGCGCATAGCAGCAAATTCTTCCTGGACAAACAAGAGCGACAACGGCAATTTGAGTTGAAAAGAAAGTTACATTACAACGAAGGACTGAATATCAAATTGGCCAGACAACTCATATTGGAGGAGCTCCAGTCTGAAGTAGAAGAAGATGACATCCAACCACATCTCCATTCAAGTTTTTGAAGAAAAGACTACTACAGAAGAAGCTCCGACAATTTAACATCTAGAAATTCCATCATAAACGCATATAACATCTGCGGTTGCCGCTGTCATCGCCTATCCATCGCTGCTTCTTGCTTCTTAGAACCCATGCTCTTAGTGTGACACTACTTGTCCATGTAACTGTTTAATTGTGTTTAATGGTCATGCAGGAATTAAATGGTAATGTTAGAGAACATTAAACTGGCTGAAATGTCTGTCTGTTGTGGCTGTGCTTTATTTCCTGCGCCAAATTGTCATCGGCTTCCTTTTTTAAATTGAAAATTGTCTTGAGCTCATTTTAGATTGAGAATTAGTTGTGGAAAAGAATTCGGGGGGGAAAACCTGTGTACCCCTTATCTACTTTGTTATATGCTGGAAGTGGTAATGTATATATTACAAAAAGTAATAGTGACCTTTTTATAGCCACAGTGGTTCCCCAGTTCTAGAAGTTTGTTTCATGACTGGTGAACAAGGCACTGGAGATATTCAATGGTACAAAGGCACATTTCTAACAAGTGAGCACATACTTACCAAGCAGAGACATTTGTCAGGGGTGGTTGCCAGGAATGAGAGAAAATGGGAGAAGTGCAGACTCTCCTAGGGGTCTGGCAGGGAGGGAGCCTGCTTGTTTTTCAAATGGTGTCTATTAAAGCACTATGGTTGTTATTACATACCTATTTGAATAAGAAGTGGTTTCCAGATGACTAGAGAATAAGCATCCATTTTCAGAAGAAGAATGCTGTCTTCAAAGTTCCTGTTGATCTGAAGATGAAAACAAAGAAGGTTGGAGAGATGGTCCAATGGTTAAGAGCACATATTGTTCTTGCAGAGAGCACAAGTGGAGTTTCTAGCACCTACAATGGGTTGCTCACAACTATCTGTAACTCCATTTCCAGGAGACTCAATGCTCTCTTCTGTCCTCATGCACACTCCCCCTGCTCAACACACATACACATAACTAAAAAGAAAATACAGGGCTTAAGACACATTCAGCCATTAATAGAGTTTGCTGCCCTTGCAGAGGACCCAGGTTCAGTTCCAGGTGCCCATCGTAACTCCAGTTCCAGAGGATCCAATGCCATCTTCTGGCCTCAAAATTCGCTGCATACATATGGTGCATAGACATACATGCAGACAAAACACCCATACACATAAAATAAAAGTAAATATTTAAAAAAAATAAAAAAGACAGGGAAACCAGTTTGAGGACATGTTTCTACTCCAAAGAAGAGGATGGTGCAGCTCCCACTGGGCTACAGTATAGGCAATACAAAGGTATAGGGGGAAACAATTGCTAATTTGCCCATATGGGGAATGGCAGAGAGATAAGAATGCTGAACAGATTAACACAGGATGTCGACAGGATGTGTATACTTGAAAATTCCCTTTGCACAAGGTGATGCTTGCTCTCTTGTTTCCACAACACAGTACTACATCAATGATCAGGAAAATATGTGGGCACGAAAAGAGGAGAAAAGAACCTCTAAAATGGAAATTTGATGAGGAATACTATCATGCATTTCTTATATACATTTTAAATTAACACTACTATTTATAAAATCTGTAATTGGAAAGTTTAGTTCACACATGGATGGAACATTCAATGTCAACATCCATTCTAGAATAGGCAGAAAAGGCTGAGTTTCATGTAGTAGCCTACATGTGTAAGAGGCCTTCAAAGGGCTTCAGAATATAGGCTGCAAAGATCTGGTGGAAACTGAAAAAATTGTGTGTGCTAGTGTGTGGTGTCTGTGTCTATATGTATGCATAGGAAAAGACACTTCAGGTATTCTTATCCACCAGCATAAACATGGTTCTCTAATACAATATTATACATTATTAGTGCCTTAAATATGTAAGAATTGTTATCATTGTGTAGGCAGAGCATTTTTGCACTACTGAACCTGCCTGTGCATACTGGGTACTAAACAGTTTATTCTTCCAAGGAACCAGCTTTCTTTCATCTTCCCCTCCACTGTTTTAAAGCAGACTCTTTAAAAGGTGCATATGAACTTGGTTTCCATAGCAATTGCAAGCATAAGTGATAACCAAGAGCTTCTAAGTTATAATATACAGTCTGCCCTACTAATGAATTTCAAACTGCATTTCCATGAGACAATGGCTCAGCTACTGATAGATAAGGTCAGACCCCATCTTCAAACTTTAAATTAAATCAGGATAGATCAAAATGCATCAGTGGGAGGAGTGTCCTTTTGGGAAAGTGTTCTGTTAAAAAATACACTCTTTCTGGAGACAAGACAGTCACTTTTGTGGTTTATATTACTAGATGGAAAAATTCTAAAACATACACAAGTCTCTTCTGGGTTATTAATGTATGTCAGCATTTTCTTATGTTGCTTATGACTGAGTTTCACCCTTAATAGCTCTGACTCTAAGAAAGCATACAATTACCATCGCCCCAAAGGCAGGTGTGATAGTTAATCCTAGCCAAGTCAGGAGGAATACAAGTTCAATGATAACATCAACTTACTTATAGTTTGTGCCTCCATTGAAAGAGTCTCAGTTGTCTGGTGTACTCAGCCATTTCCACCCTGTGCAAAAGTGATTACAGGGGTCCTGGAAGGATATTGCCCAAGGTCTTGAAAGACCTTGCTTTGGAATTGTTTTTGAGGATAGTGTCCAGAAATAGAGTTTAACCAAGTATGGACAAGCAGATCTGGAAAGATTGGCATTCCATATACAAGTATGAAGCAAGGGAATGGTCTAACCCATATAGCACACAAAGACAATCAATGGGAGACACCATTTTTTTAAGCAAGGGTGGCCTGACCAGACTTCTCTTCCTGAGATCATCCTAACTGAAGGCATGGCCATGAACCAATCAATGTAAGGAAGACAAAACTAGAGACAGTACACTGGGTTCCAGAAAGCTGAAGACTGTAATATTCAAGCACCAAATTCCTTATTTTGTACTCAACAAAGTAACAACTGGTACTACCCCAGCACCAGACACACAGTGACCCCCTGACCAGCTGTATCTGCCTTACCCAGAGGCTGCTAAGAAGTCCAAATTCTCACACCATATCCCAAGACCTCCTAACTCAGTGTGTCGGGGTCCTAAATCCAGCATTCTTAAACTTAATAAGCTTCCTAGGGGAGTCTCCCATGTAATCAAGTACAACAATATGATGTTTTATTTACCAAGCTCCATTAGGTGGGACAGATCTCAGTGATCCTCTCTATGTATGCTTTGTGAGTACAACTGTTTGCAAAAATACATTACGTTGAATTTAAGGACAGCACAGGTTTCTGAGTTTGATCTTTGAAACCCACATGGTCAGAGGAGAAAATCTAGTCCTGTGAGTTATGCTCTAACTTCCATATGTGTACCATGACATGTGGGCACACATGCACATATACATATATGTTTAAATAAATAAACATCATTAAAATATTTAAAAAGACATTTCCATGAGTATGTAGTCAGATCTCTACATACATAGTCTGTCCCCATCCTTAAGAAAACATTTCTCTAGTTCTCCTTGGTATGGTAATTATTCTCCACAGAGTTACAGGGCTTTCCCACATCTCCTGCTTTACTAGGGCCACTCCATTTGCTCAGAATATACACCTTCTTGTTTGCACTGAGTATTTCATGCAGTCTTCTGCATTCAGTACAAACTCGACCTCAGACACCCAAGTTAGAATACCAAGTTCCTGTCCTGGGAGAGGCCGAAAAGTATAATGGGCAGTAAATGTTTTAGACTCAAAGAATCTGAATTGGAATCCAGGCTCTGCAACAGGTTAACTGAATCACTCAAGGAAAAGAAAGCACTCTATCAGTTGGACCTTGTTTCCTCACAGCTGCTGAGGATAACAATTATAATGCCTTCTGTGGATGGCTTTTGGAATGACTAAATGAAAAGGTGTGAGTAAAACACATGGCTTGTATAAATATTCACTAGGTTGTAGATGTTATTGTTCTCCTCACATGTACACATTTCTGTTCATCTCTTAATCTGCTGATCATTTCCATGACAGTGTTAGGCATTTCTAAAGTTACTTCTCTTTTCTCACTGGACAGAGAACCTTTCATATACAGGATCTGTGCCCGTGGGTCTGAAGTCTCTGAGCACAGTCCATGTTGCAAAGTGAAGCTGAGAGGATGAGCTTGAACATGTCTCCCCCTCCCCCACCGCATTAAATTGGATCCCACAATCAACTTGGGATTAGTCAAACACAATTTGGTCTCTGAGGCTACTGAAGCTTCAGCATCATGAACTTTCATGGATACAGGTGAAGGCAAAGTGAAGAGTGGGTAGACTCAAAAGGTAATAGTGCTTACTCAAAGCAGTGACAATTGCTACATGTAATCTTCTCTTTGAGGATGTCCTTGATGTTCTTCATCATCCCTAAGCCTGAAAAGCAGAAGATAAAATGGGAGGACACTAAGCAGGACTTAGATGTAAAGCCAAACTACAGTTTAATTTTCAAACACATTGAAATTTCTAGGACACAGTCAAGTTTGGGAAAGAAAGGCATTAATTCCGTCTCATCCAAACCACAGGGAAGATTCACATCATCATTTACAGTAACGCATGGCACTTTATATTCACAGCACATTTCTAATTCTCACTTTTGCCTTCTGAACTTCTTTTACTAATTACTATTTGGCTTCAACTGCAAGTTTTAGAAAGTGGAAGTAGAAAGAAACTTTTTGACCCTTTCGTCCAACTGCTTCAACTTATTGCCCAAGGTTCCCTGTCTTAGAAACAAGGGAAATCAAAATATCGCCCTGGGGTTAGAAAGCCCTGGGAAACTGTGTTTGCCTATAGCCACATGCTACCTCTTTTGTATATGTGGAACATATATTAACTATAAACCCAAATATAGTGCTTCTTGTTTGGAGACAGTTCTTGTGCTTTGAACTCAGAAAAGCCTTCCAGTAGAGGATGTCCTCTTGTAGAAAACCTGACCTCAGCCAGCACCAGACTCTACACAAACAGCCCAAGAGATAAAACCAAGTAACTTCTCTTGAAAAGAAAAAAAAAAACTTTTCTATCAGTCTGGTCTGGCAAATACTTTCTCCTTATACCTTGTGCTTATCATTCCCAGCATGTCATGCTTTAATAATAAATGCATGTTGTGGAGAAACAGAAGCACTGTGGGTGAATTCTAAGAAAAAATATCCCTCAAAGGGAGTGAAGCCCTTACATCGCAGTCAAGAGAAGTGGCTTGGTCTTATCTCATGAGCTAGTAGTGTAGGGTCATTTGAGTGGGATTATATTTGAATAGATAAGAAGTAGGCATTTCACCATACTGTTAAGTAGTATATTTTGTAACATCCTTTCTAGACTAGCCCCTTGGAATGAAGCACCATAAGTCAATTAGAGATAGACTCTCATTGTTTGTATAAGGCAGTGGAAATCACTAGTCACACTCTACATTCTGGTTTATTGTTTTAAGTCTACTGCCTTTACCTTTTCCTCCTTGACATATCAGCAAGACTGAATAGCTGACAATGGCAGATCTTTTTTTCTGGAATTGTTTCAGAGCTGAAGCAGGGAACCACAGGCCCTGGTAAGTGTTGCTAATGTGCCATAGAGTCAAAGTATCACAAGTCATGTATTTGTTACTTTTACATTGCTGTGATAAAGCACTGTGACAAAGACAACCAACAAAATGAAGAGTTTATTTGGGCTTACACTTTCAAAAGGCTCCATCATGGCAGGGAGGCATGGCAGCAAGCAACAGGCAGGGCAGTGGGGTAAGAAGCTGGGGGCTCATAGCTCCGATTCCAACACAAAGTAAAGAGAGAAAAGAAAACTGAAAGTGGAGTAAGTAAGGCCTTAGGCTCTCAAACCTCACTACAAGTGACGTACTTCTTCAACTAAGGGCACACATCAGAATAGTACCCCTAAGCATTGACCAAGAGTTCAAATACATGCGTCTATGGAAGACATTCTCATTCAGATCAACAAATGGCATAGAAGGCTGTAACTGCATTTTTGATAGGAGAGGAGGGTGGTGACTATAGGAAGTTCAAGGCTACACTACTATTACTTGGAGATCAAGATGTAAGTAAAATGGCTATTGGATGTAGTTGGTAATGTATGATATCCATGAGGTAACTATCTGGAGTTTAATGTTCTTCAGACTCTCTATGAAGAAATGTTTGGATATCTTAGACTTGACAAGGGTAAAGGAGTCATGTTTTGACAAGGAAGGTTGGTTTCTTGAGAGGAATTGAAGCAAAAAAACCAATGAGTCAGCTCCTTACAAGTACCACCACTTATTCGGTTTTTCAATATAGAAATAGAAACAGGGATTATAAATGTGGATAAGTGATGATAACCATCTAGGAATAGTCAAAGCAGTCTCCCTGAGGGAAGGGCTCTAAGATGAATTCTCTAAACTAGGTTGGGTCATACTGGATTTACAGGGACTAAGAGGAGATAGCTTATTGTATCATAGAGCCTTCCAGCTCCAAGTGCAGATAGATTGCTGCAGCTGCAGCCCTCATCAAAGAAGGTGATTTTTACACTGGACAGCACTTACTACGGAGACTCACATCTGGTAAACATGCAATGAGTAAGTGTCCATTGAGTGCTCAGCTCTAAATACAACATCTACAT